>PVJA010000848.1:0-49937 GCA_004027025.1 Myocastor coypus | reverse complement strand
AATGTGGTTTGCTCCTCGGAAGTCCTGTTGAAGTGTGAGTCCCAGTGGAACAGTTTAGAGACATGATGGGACTCTGAAAAGATGTTTGAGTGATGCCTCTCTCAAGGATGGGGCTCATTCCCTCCAGCATGGGTGAGTTCTAGCTGTGAAGGGACTGGACCATACCACATACTTTGTTGCTTTCTGCCATGAGTTGAAGCAGTACCAAGCCCTCATAGGCACCTTGCTCCTGGACCTGCCAACTTCCAGAACCTTCAGCCACAACTAACCCTTAGTCATCACCAGTCCCAGGCTGCAGATATTCTGTTTTAGATATTCTGTTTCAGGAGGTCTACAGACTGGTAGGGGAAGTGTGAAGCTTCTGAAACAGAAAACTAAGACATAGGCCCAGAGAGATAATTTGGTGGTCTATGTGCCTGCCTGGCAAGCACAAGGACCGAGGTCTGATTCCCGGTACCATGTGCCATGCTGGCCCTAGAACCCAGGGCACACCGTGCTAACTCCTGAAACCAGACATAGTGGTGCATGTCTATAGTCCCAGTACTGGGGAGGCTGAGACAGGAGGATTGTTACAAGTCCAAGCTGCATAGTGAGACCCTGTACCAAATAAGAGAATAAGTAAAAAGATTAAAAAAAAAAAAGGAAAAAGAAAATTAAAACGTGTGATTTTGGCATTGTCCAGGTAGCAGTGAACACAGAAATGAAAGCAGAGACGAGAGGCCAGCAGCCCCTGCTGTCAGGCAGAGAAGGGTTTGCAGGAGGAGCCTGCCTTGGCTCGGAAGGCAGATTTCCTTCCTCATGAACTTCTCGTTCCTGGGACATTGGAAAAGGAGTGTCGGTACCATGTGCTGACTGTTACCCACTGCATTTAACTAGACGTTGCCAGGGACAGACAAGCACGGAAAACAATCTGCTGGTTTCAGGAGTAATTAAAAGGAATGGTGAAAGGCCAGAAGTGAAGATTTGAAAAATTAACTGTCCTTTGATGATAAATGGTAAGAAACAGGATTTAGAGAGACCTGGAGAAGCCAAAGGCAAGTGTCGGACTGAGGATGTGCTGCCCAGGGGGAATCAGGGCAAAGCCCAGAGGCAACTGCGACTCTCTCAACTGTGGTTACGAGTTCCCTCTGGCTATAAGGTCACAGGGCAAAGCCAGGCCAAGGCTTCCTGCCTACTGCCCCAGGGTGCCCCAAGGAACACCTGGTGCTAAGAAGCCTGTGGGCTGGAAAGGAGAGGGAAAGCAAGGCCTGGGAGGCAGCCGGAGTGGCTCCCGGAGGAGCTGACCACCACTCCTGAGAGTCACCCTGACAACGAAGCAAGGCTGGACCTCCCCCTCCCCCCCATGGTGGCCCTGGCCACGCTGTCTGAGACTTCAGCAGTCTGTAGGTAGCTAACAAGCGGAAAGCGGAAAAGCTACACAGCTCCCAAGGAGGATATGGTTTCCCAAGTTCACATCAAATGTGGCTAAGGAGGCCATAGAAGAGGAAGAAGCTTCTAAAATCTGTCCTTAGAGAGGAAGAAGAGGGAGTAGAAGGCACAGAGCTAAGGAGCCCTTGGCCTGCAGGCCAGAGGTCTTCACAGAGCCTGTGAGCGAGGACGGCACAGTTTCCCCGGCCTGTGGCTGCCAGCAGCTTCCATTTCGCAGTCTTCAGACAGGGATGCTTGTGGGTTTTGTGCTGCTCCTGCTCCACCATGGACACCAAGTGTCTAGCAGGCAGGTCATGTAACTTTTGGCACCAAGGCTAGCAGACTTCTGCCCACACCAAGTATCCCTACCACCTATCCTGTGAGGAAAGCTTGACCAGAGCTCGGCCGGGCCCACCATTTGCATTCCCATTGCAAGAGCTTCTCTGTTAAGCCCGCATGACAGAGACCCCATCACTCACAAGCCTGGTGTTTACTTGCTGGACCTTTAAGAACAATGCATGTCCACCCTGTTCTAGAACCAGAGCATTCTGGGCCAAGAAGACCTGCATGGGATGCGATGCGATGCTGAGATCCCCGCGTGTGTGAGGGAGGCTTTGGCTCTGGAGCTGGGGGCAGGACTTGTGTGTTATGTTCTGCATTCTGGCAGCATCACCGTGCAGGATGGGCAGAGGGAGGAGGGGATCTTTGTGATCAGACTGTGGCTGAGACCCCGAGTGCTCATCCCATCTCAGTATATCCTGCCAGGTGCCACAGTCAGGTGTGGACCAGAGACGATGTTCCAGCAACAGGTCACAAGTGAAAGTGCCATGCGCCACTTCATTCTGAGCTGGGGAAAAGCTCTGTAGGAGTCTGCTTGTTCTCAGGGCCCCTAAGCTCTAAAGCAACTCCTCAGGAAGGTGGAGATCTGAGGTGCAGACAGCCTGCCCCCCCCCCCCCAGTCATCTGTTGGAAGGACCAACTAACACAAGAAATGTCTCAGATTAAGTGGTGGTGCAGGCCTGTAACCCCAGCATTCTGGGAGGTGGAGGCAAGAGCCTGGGGAACTTAGCAGTACATTTTGAGACTCTGTCTCAAAATAGATAAATAAATAAGTATATGATTGTATTTGTACATAAGTTATACTAAACAGTCCAATTTTATACTTCTATTAATAGTTTCCCATTACTCTGAGAAGTCTTAAAGTATGATTTTTAGTGGCTTCATAATATTGGATGGGGTTACTTCATTGCTATTGCTGCATGCTTAGGAAATCCTGGTGAGAAAAGGGAGCTCATTCACTGCTTGTAGGAGGGCGACTGGAAGTTTTCTTCCTCTTTTTTTCCCATCCCGCCCCAGTGTAATGTTTCTGAAATGTGTAATAACATGGCTCTCCCCTTTGATTCAGTAATTGTGATCTAGAAAATGTAGCTTCAGGAAATGAAAAGCAAAATGTATCAGCCACGATTTTCACATGAACCTTATTTATCATGTCACAATTGGCCATCATCTACCCGTCCAGTGGTAACCAATTAGTTACATAAATGACAGCCCTCTGCCAGGCCTTGCCTGTTTGCTCGTGGGGCTTGTCCAGCACGCAGGGCTGGCCGCTGACACAGAACGTGGGTCTGGCCTCACAGTTGGCAGGCGGGAGGCCTCTGTCCTCCACGCTCTCTGTCCACTCCCTGCTGGCAGTCTCAAATTATGGATGAGGCTGGCCAGGGTTTTTCTCCTCTCTGTTTCCTTGGCAGCTCCTGACTTCTGGCTGCAAAAGCTCTTCAGATGGTCTCCTGGACTTCAAGCAGCCTCAGCCCACCATTTGGTTACATAAAGTGCAAATGGCTCAGGACCACATGGCTCCTATTTCTGCTCCAATGCACGGGGATTTTGTTTTAGGGGAAGTGGATGATGGGCCGTCCGAGTCCGTGCTAGATGGGGGAGATTGGTGGAACCACCGTATACGTCTTCTGTTTTGTTTTTTCCATTTGCTCTTCCCTAAAACACTTCTTCTTAGCACCCTGGAAGTAAAGCTTTTTAATTCAACGGGATGTTGAAAGCCCGTTTCTGCTCCAAGAGAGCTGTGGGGAGGCCAAGTGGACTTGCCAAAGGTTTTTCAAGTTTATTTGTTTTGTCTCAGAGCCAGTGAGACTAAACAGCATGTAAAATGGATCCTCCCTTCCCCTTGGCTTCTGTATTGGAACTTTCTTAATTCCCATCTTTCTGTAGGCTCTTCTCCTGGTTGTCTCTTCCACTAGCTGCCCAAGTGTTGGGGCTTTCCACATCCTAGAGTCGGTCGGTCGATGCTCCGAGCTCCACACATCCAACCAAGTGCATCCTGTTCTTTCGTGCTCCTTCCTGTTGTTTGCTCTGCATTCAGTACTTTAGTAACAACAAACACCCATTACTCAGGCACCCATGGCATTTATTTTTGTTCAGAAAGGCTTGAGTCTTTGCCGTGCCCTAGGTCCTGAGGTAGGTAAGTATACACACGATAGGAAGATCCGAGTCTTGTCCTCAGTGCACTCGCAGCACCAAGAAGACAAATGCATAGGAGCAGCACAATCTCAGAACTAGGAATGGGGTCTGACTGGGCACCAGAAAGGGGAAAGAAGCACATTGGTGGTGGTGGGGGAGTCCAAAGGGGGCTCCGGCGAGGGCCCCTGGGCTGAGATTCAAGGGGTGACTGATGCAGAAGAGGAGAGGAAGTGGCATTTGCCAAGCTGTGTGGGAGGGAACGGAAGTTCACTGTTGCCTTGCGCTGGGCAGCTGAGGGGTCAGACAGGCTGTGGGGTGGACAAGGGCAGCTAGAGAAGGCTCAGTATCCCTCATCTGGCTGGTTCTGGGTGGGACTCAGGAGTCAGGAATGGACAATACAAAGACCGCATGCCATCTCCAGGAGAGGCTGAACTTGAGGAGGGTAAGATGGGCAGACAAGTGAGGGGGCAACGGGGTTACCCTGGCTGCAGGAAGAACCCTGAACAGAAATTGGGAGGTCAGAGAGAAGCCAGAAGGCTTGAAAAGTGATGAGGATACATGTCTGCTAAGGCTTGCACTGAAGTTGAGATGAGGGTTAGGAGTCAGGGTGTGAGCCCACAGCAGCTTGGGTGATGGGAATGGAGTAAGGGTGCGGGGCGGGGGGGCGCGGCAGGGAGGCACGGGTCTTGGAAACATCTCGCCTGCTGGGCCACGATCCTTGAGCTCCCCTGGGCTTCCTGTCCTCACTGTGGTGCACATCAGCTCCTGCTCAGACCCACCTGCCACCCTTTCTCAACTGGCTCTTTCCTAACCTGCAGAGTCTGCTGCCCTGTGCAGAGCCTGTGAGGTCCCTGTACCCTCCTCCAAGCCCCTACATTCCCAGAACTGAGCTCCACTCTGCAGACCCCACTGCAGTATGCCTGCCTCTTCCCTGCCATCACTTCTGAGGACAATGACCCAGACACACCCAGTGCCCTTTGATGACAGCTCGATGTATCTTGAGATGAAATGCTGTGGTTTCTGAAACTAAGTGCATCTGGGAAGTGAAGACAGCAGAAAGCACCTGAGCTTTGGCACTGTGGTGGTTGTTCCCAGTGTGACCTCAGGGGAAGAGACCTGATCATAGAGGAGAACTGCATGTTCGCTGAGCAGCGGATGCCTTCCTTCACCAGGGGCTGTGTGTGAGTGGGAAGTGGTGCTCGTGGAGTGGCTGACACCCTGAAGGACATGTGGACAGTAGGACGTGGGCTTGGATCTTCTTGAAGCTCAGGAGGAGAAGAATGGCTGGTGGAAAACAGCAGCAAGGAGGAAGCATCGAGACAGTAGGGGGCCCTGGGAGGACAGGTGAGCTAGGGGGCTCGGCTGGCATGGCCCTGGACTCCTGAGCTGTGCAAAAGAAGGTAGCATTTCAGGGGCTTAGCCTGGAGGAGACAGAGACTGGAACAGGGGAGGGGAAGGCAGGGGGAACAGAGAATCCACAGGACCTTGTCCTCGCAGACTACACGGAGACAGCAGCCCACGTGAGTTCCAAGTCTACAAGCCTGTTGTGTCTGCTACAGATGGTATACAGATGAAGACGTCAAGCGCAGGGAGCTTGAAGCCCATAGTGGGGCTGATCCTGGGTAGGCTCAGGGCCTGCCAGCCTCACTGGTTTCCATGGGCTCCAAGGCTGGGTGAGGGAAGGGTGTGAAGTGGCCCAGAAGGAGCTGGGAGGCTGTGCTGGGTGCTGGAGTGCCCCGTGGTCCCACCTTGTGGGAACTCCTCTCGCCTCAACTCATGGCTCACCCTCAGGCCATCCACCTCATTCCACCCTGTGCTTTCAGACCCCTGAATTCTCTCTTTCAGTCCTCTGGACACAGGCACACAGCTGCTCTAAGGAGCTGTACTCGTGCGCTTCCCTCGAGAATGAGCTCAGGGCCTCGGGGCCAGTGTTCTGCACTTGGACCTGCCTCTGAGAGGAGCCTGTGCCTATATGGACCTCTGTCCCCTGGCTGGCATCTGTGCACTCCTGGCGAGGGGAAACTTGGACAATGGCCTTTGTCCCCTGGGCTTAGTCTCATGTGTCAGCTTTGGTCCTGCATTCCGGCCCTGCTGCTGCCTTCCTGGCCTGACCTATCAGAACCACCTCCAAAAAAGAAATAATACCTATAATAAAAGAAGTACTAAGTGCTATACAGGAACTTAAAACCTCAATCACAAGCCAGCAAAACTGTTTCAGTGAAAGTAAAAATACACTTTCAGACCTTAAAGACACCATTGCAGCTAGTAAAGAGGTAAGAAATAATAGCTAGGATGCAATAAAAATAATTCAACATCTGCAAGACGATGTAAAGATGAACAATGTAAGACTAATAGGCATCAATGAGAAAGAAGTCTGTACAAATGATATACAAAGAATGTGGGCAGAAGTAATAGCAAAAAACTTCCTAAATATGGGGTAACAATTTGACACTTAGTAACTGAAGCATATAGAACTCCAAATAACATCAACCCAATTAAAACCACACCCAGACATATAATAATCATGATCTCAGAAATTCAGCACAGGAACAGTATACCAAAAGTTGCTAGAGAAAAGAAACAGATCACATTTAAAGGAAAACCTATTACAATAACAGCAGATTTCTCTTTACAAACCATGAAGTCAAGAAGAGCATAGAGAAAAAAGTACTTCAAGTCTTGCAAAAAAGCAAATTCTAGCCCAGACTAATATATCCTACAAAACCCTCTTTCAAGTTCAATGGAGAAGTGAACTACTTTCAGGACAAAGAACAACTAAAGAATTTCATGATGACAAAGCCAATCCTGCACAATTTACTAAAAGATGTTATAGAGAGGGATCAAAATGACCAGAACTCTATGGAGGAGAATGGAAAGAACCCACCAAATAAGGCAAATAATTAAGACAGGAGAAAAAGCAGTCTTTCAGCTATTCTTTTGTATACAGCAGCAGGATATGTCCATCAGCATATTCTACAAATGAACTTCTCCTATACCCTGTGGGTCATGATTCTGTCTGATTCTACAGGGTGGATATCTAGAAAATAGTAGTAGCTCAGTTCCACAAGTGACCCCTGGTCACCAGTAAGCGTCATGAACACTGTCTGTGTCCACAACATATTAGAACTTTGTGCGATATTCTATCCCCAAGCTGTTAGAAGTTCTGGTCATATATTTGCCATTCCAGTATTTATGTTATGTTTCATTTTTAGTAATTATTTACTATCATGAAAATATTTTCTTAGTTGATATTTTTGTATATATTAACTAATTCAAATACTGTGCAAGTACTCTGAATTGATTACAGATTTGCACATATGGTGCACAACATTCTGGCCTCTAAGTTGGACTCATGACTTGATTTGAATTTTGGAATATTGTTTTGCAATATTTAATTTAATTTTAATTAATTAATATTTAATTAATTTTCTGACTAATTATATGTTTTGCTTTATGATTCGCACTGTATCTCTGACTTACAGTCTACTTATAAGACATGGTATGATATTTTCTCCTTGTATTAGAAACTTTAAAAAGAAAAAAACAAAAAAAGAACCGTCGCCGAGGGCAACCTGACTTGAAGGAAGAAGTGAAACCCTCACTTGAACCTCCACATATGTTATCTGCACATCCACAAGGGGAGAAGCGGCCCAGTACAGGACTCATCTCCGTGCTCGGGTTCCCAGGCCCTTCCTGCGTCCCAGCTACGACTCTCTGGGTCTCCAGCTGCAGCCAAAGCTCCTGGCAGGGCTCATACTGAAGTCACTGTACTCACCATTTTCCACACCACCGCAGCCAGTCTGTCTGATGCCGCATGCTCTTTCCCCCAGAGAAGGAGCCTGGAGTGGATAGCTCGTCAGGCCCTTCCCTGTCCTCCTGGGCACTTACAACCAAGTTGGGCAATGTCTGCAACGTGGTGCTGACCACAGTCTGCCTCAACAGAGAGAGATCTAAATATCTGTGTACAAATGTGTAACGGCTTTTATCCCATTGTATAGGGATTTATTAGAATATCAATGATTGATGGAAAATACCAATTCCAAGTTAAGTCTAAGATGTTTGATATCCAGAAAGATAATGATATTAAGCTCAAGCACTTATGTTTTAGAGTAATAAATAGTATCAATAAGTTTTTCTTCTGGAGGGTTAAAAATGTAAGTTTATGGACCAAAAATTAAAAAGAAGGATTACAAGGATAGCCAATATTTTGGCACTAGCCCTTCAAGGTCAGTGAAGACTCAGGACAGAACAGAACCTGTGCTGTAACATCCTATAACTCAGGGGTTTCCCAAATTTTCTGTTCAAGGAGATTATGGGTCCACAGAGGAAAGCGTATGAAGGTATATAGTGTGCCTAAGGAGACTCACTTAGAGAGAAAACATTCTCTTAGGCTTTCACAGAGAGCAAACTAGTCAAGCAATGACCATGACTCATCCAGATGGCTGACATTGACAACAGTTCTACAAAGCACCGTACATGGTTCCAAAGTAAATCCTGAGGTGATTTGACTGACCTTGGGAGACATAAAAACTAGTTGTTTTGTTATACAGGTCTTGCTGTAACTTGCCCTTAACCATCCAGCAGAAGTGTTTAAATGTGACACACAAAACATAAAGGTAGTTTAGTATGCTGAGCTGTAAAAGGCTCAAATCAACAGCTTCCAACATTGCCAGTTTCGCCAGTAACCCACTGCAATTATGAAACATTTGACTATGTATTCAACTACCTTCTGTTAGATTGAAGAGAAAAAAATCTATTGTACTTGCAACTATTAGAAAATTTACACATCCTGTGTTCTGTATAACTATAATGAGGACAATAATATGCATTGTATCAAGTATTGGGAATGTATTATTAGCATGTTTTGAAATTGTCACATTGTAATTTCTTATTAAAGGTAATAATATATATAAGTAATAATATATATATATGTCTCTCTCTCTATATATACATACATATATGTATATATATATAAAGAGAGAGAGAGAGAGAGAGAGAGAGAGAGAGAGAGAGAGAGAGAATAAATGAAAATGACTGGCATAGTGCCCAGCACTGAGTTAAATTCTGGGAAAATGGTCGGTGTCACCACCCTCTCCATCATTACCACCATGGTTCCCACCCCATCATCCCTGCTTGCTGCAATGACTTGAGCATGGGCTCTCTGTCTGGCACATCCAGGCCCAGGCTAGAGGAGCACACTGCCCATGGAACTCAGGTGAGGCAGCGAGCAGCTTGAGCCTGAACCTGAAGGGCTTAGGTGGGAGTATAATTGTGTCATCCCCAGAGAAAGAAGACATGTGGTAGACAGGAAAGAACGCCAGAGATCCTCAAGACTGCCCATCACTTCTCAGTCTGGAGCTGGGCAGAGGCAGGAGAGAAAGCAAGACTGAAACCCTATAGGCAGAGCTTGCCACGAGGTTGCCAGCAGGGGCAGGCAAAGCCTGGCTCAGGTGTGACCTCATGACTGCTGGCAGTGACTGCAGTGTTCCTGTTCTCCCAAGAGGTGGTCAGGGTCAGGTCTATGAGGGGACAACAGGGTCTGCTGAAGGCAGGAATGCCCTCACACTGCTACCTAGAAGCACTGAGGTATCCTGGTCACACTGATGTGGCTTCTAGAAGACAGACTGGGTGAGTGTCCTGGGACCTGAGCTTGCTTCTGGGTGGCTTTTGGGGACTCATACATAGTTAACCTAGTATTTTTGGCATTTGGCATATTGACCATAGATAAGTAATGACAAATTTATGTCATTACTCACACCTAAGACTGTTGCCTTAAAATGATACATGCTTTCCTGAATAAAGAGACTTTCCATTGTTTGGTCTACAGAAAATATTTTGTGGTACATTAAAAAATACAAGATGAGAAAGTATTTAGGATTGTGCTCTCCCAAGTGTACAGCACATGGATGTTGACAAAGCAGGATCCATCTGTCTGCCTCTGCAGTTTTTGGGAGGTCTCCTGGCTCAGGTGCTTCTGGGACCTTGACAAGGTACCTCAGGCTCCTCTTCCTAGTTCCCTTTTGGGGGACACTGGCAACAACAGGGCAGTATAGCAGTCTCTGATCACCAGGTGTCGGCCCAGGTGGGGGAGCTGGGCTCTGATGGTGCAGTGAGGGGTTGGCACTCACTGGTTCAGGGCTCCAGGAGTCATAGGATTCTTGGTCCCTGAACAAGTTGTTCGTCCATCTGGACATCAGTATCCCCGTGCCTGTGGAGGAGGGGCTGCTCCAGGACAGATGTGCTCCCCTGTGCCTAGCAGAACTCCAGGGGCCTATGAAGGTGGAACAGGGAGGGAAGGTAGGGTTGGGGCAGCAGAGTGCTGCCTTGCCTTATATCAGAACAACTCCCCCCATTTAGGGACTGGGTGATAGTTCCATGGCACAAGTGCCTACCTGCCAAGAGCAAGGTCCTGAGTTTGAACCCCAGTCTTTCTCTCAAAAAAAAAAAAAGAACAACTCTCCCCATTTGACATTTTTAGCCATTGCTCCCTTGATAAAATACATTTGGTTGCTCAAGCCCACATGCCTGGGTCACCCCTGGGGCCTTCCGGCTCTGACTGCTGGCTCCGTGTTATCCTGCCTAAGGCTTGGACTGGGCATCAAAGATTACAGAGTACCTTCTGGACCCAGAGGCGCTGGGGCTTTTACCAATGCAGCAATTTCGTTCTTTTTTTTTTTTTTTTGTCTTTTTGAGACAGGGTCTCGCTATGCAGTTGAGGCTGGCCTTGAGCGCATTTGAGCCCAGGTTGGTCTCGAACTCACACCAATCCTCCTGCCTTAGCCTCCTGAGTGCTGGGATTACAGGTGAGAGCTACCACACCCTGATATTTATTTTTATGGCTGGCTCAGCCTGTCCTGAGGGCAGGGCTGGCGCAGCATGTGGTGCCAGGGATCAAACCGTGGTCCCTGCAGCTCCCTGCAGGTGTTTTAGACCACTGAGCCATCCTGCCAGGCCCTAGCAATTTAGTTCTTGGTAAAAGACTAAGGATCGGGCCCGGCGGGATGGCTCAGTGGTCTAAAGTGCCTGCTTGAGGAAGCTTGGGCGGCTTCAGGGACCGTGGTTCAATCCCCGGCACCACATGCTGTGCCAGCCCTGCCCTCAGGGCAGGCTGAGCCAGCCATAAAAATGAGTGAATAAACAAAGGTTCTGAAACAAGAATAAAAAATAATAAATAATTTGTAAAAAAAAGACTAAGGATCAGTTTTCTAGCCCTTCTGTACGAACACTGTGGGTAAGACCCACCTCCATCACCTCTTAATTCTCTGACCCCAAGGAAATCTCCCAGCTTGGCTCTTGAGAATGCTATTTCTTGTGTGAAGAATGGGGGAGCTGAGGATGCACAACTGGGGATACACAATTGGGCATTCTTCAAAATGTGGGAGGTACACGAGTACTAACCATGCTGCTTGGGTGGAGAGTACTGAGGCAGGCTTTGAGGTTTCCGGTGCCGTCCCACAGGAGCTGAGATGGTTACAGGGCTTTTCCCTCAAAACTGGGGTTACAAATTCCCTAGGCTGGAGACTGAGTTTCTACTCTCCTTGTAATTCTGTGAGAAGCTTCATTTGTCCTTATCACCATGTTTTAAAACCACAAAGTATCTAAAGCTCCCCAAATCGGCTCAGTAGGTGGTCTCTGTCAGTTTCTGAGTGCAGGACTCAGATTTCCCCAAGGGTCACTGTCACACAAGCTGTCACCTGTCACTCTGCAGGTGGTGCCCATGTGTGGCAAGTGGCCAGTGGCTAGAGAGACAGGGCCACCCTCTTCTGGTGACCAAGCCCAGAGGCCCAGCAGACTTCTTGCTGTAAAGACTATAGTGGAGAACCAAGAGCAGCTATGGCTTGGGAAGGCTGCACTCTGAAGTGCATTTGTGACTTACGGTGGCCCTGTGGGACTCAGCAATGGGAAACGGGAGGAATAGGGAGTGGGAATGGGTCCAAGGTCACCATGGGTCTGTCTCTGGAGGATACCATGGTCCGTGACACAGCAGGGAGTGGTAGAGCAGGCCTGGATTTGGGCTGTCTAGCCTGGGGCAGGAGCCAGCGCTTGGGGGTAGCAGCACATGTGACATGGTCTAGCCTCCAGCCAGAGTGGGCGTGTGTGTAGGAGAAGGGATCAGGACCGGCCCCAGGTGTGCGAGTGGCTAGGCTAGGCCATGGAGACAGGCAGCCTAGGAGCGAGGAGGACTCGGCTTTCTCCTGGCATGGCTGTCCCACGCCCATGACAGTGAAGCTCCCAGAGGCCTTTTCCAGCTAAGCTTTTTGGGCTGCTAGCCTCCTCCTTCCTGGTGAGAATGGGCTCAGGGTTAGGAAGGGTCCACTTAGTGAGCACCTGGAGGGTTCTGTGGCCTCAGCCCTGAGGGGTTGGGCGGGTCCGAGCAGCCGCTAAGGAAAGCACCTGGTTCTCTGAGTGAGGGCAGCCCAGGGACAGGCAAGTGGGTGGGAGCCTGGGTAGGTTCCAGCCTCGGAGCCCTGCCCTGGAGGACCAGTAGGGGGCGCTCTTGGCAGAGGCAGAGACAGCCGCACGCCAGCAGGGCAGCAGTTGGAACACAGGGAGGCGAGGTTACACTTCTCCCCAGTGGGTCAGTGAGAGAGATCCAAGTGTGCCCACGAGCCGTCTGCCCAGCTCCTGTGCGCAGGGCAGAGAGGGTAAGGATTTAGGTTTGTGTGTGGAAGGGGCCACACAGAAAGAGTGGAGGTTGAGGATGCGTCCCCTGCTGCTACTACCTTGGTGGGTCCACTACCAACTCTGCTTGGAAATAAGATCCTGACAGAAGATAATCAGCCCCAATAATTGAGTACCAGAAAGGCCAGCCCCAGGCCACCCGTCCTGGCTATGCCTGCTGTCACAATTCTCTGGCTCAGGGGCTGCTCTGAAGGCAGGTAGGGCCTGTAACTTCCTGCCCAACTGTCCGGCAACACGGATGAGATGGAAGCTTCTTCTGGGCTGGCTCCAGGCATGGGGGATAGATCAGCGAAGGCAACCATGGTGGCTTTCTCATTAGGAATGCAGTCTCTACAGCTGTGCATAGCTCTACGTCATAAGGACTGGGTCTGCCTTTATCCTTGGGTCCATCTGTCCCATAGGAAACAAAACCTGATCCTTTTGGGGGGAAAAAACTCCCAGAAATTAAAAAAAAAATATGGAGAAAAGTAAATCAAACCTCTCATAATTCTGCCAGCCAGAGATAACCTCTATTCATATTTCTATGAATAATTGAGTGTAATTCTCAATTTCTATTGCTGCACATGATGAAAAATTAGTTTTTGTCATTTCAGAGTGCATTTGTTCACTCCACACTTAAAACTCAGCTCTTCCTAGATAATGCCAGGTCAAGGCAGGGGCCCTTGCCCTCTCCCTGCCTGGCCACTGTGGAGATTATGTGCCCTGCGGCAGCTGCCTTCGGAAGTCCTATATGTGTGGCGCCAGGTGCTGTCCTCACCGCACTGTCTGTGGAGGCACCCTGTGTCCTCGGTATCTAGCTGTTGGGAGTACCTGGGGGCAGCTGGCACCTCTGGGTGGGTCTGGGGCTTCTTCTGGGGGCATGAGAAGTGCCTCAGGAGTTCATCACAGGTTCTTTTATCTTTTTGCTTTCAGTGCTGAGCCTTCATACAGAGCTGTATGCCCATCCGTTTTGTATGTCATTTTTGTTTTTGAGTCAAGGTGTTGCTAAATTGTATAGGCTGGACTTGCACTTGTGATCCTCCTGCCCCAACCCCCCAGAGTACCATCATTGCCACTGATTCCAGGATATTCGCCTCATGGTGCCTACTAGGTGAAAGCTCTGACCCTCAACTGTTGCTCCTTTCTCCCAGAATTCCAGGAAGCAAGTGGGACACACACGGATCCATGAACTCACTCCACTGCGCTCTACCCTGTCCTGTGGTGTCAGTTTGGGAAGGAGCTGGGTCCTTTCCGGGTCCCAACTTGTAGCTTTGACTTTAACTTCCCCTTATCTCCTTCTGGAGAAGAAAAAAGCTGCCCAGATACCACTCTGAGTTCTTCAGAATCTGTGGTCTATGACATAAATGTGCTTCCTTTCGTCCTGAGGGCTTTTCCTTTTATAGCAGAGCCAAGCTTTTGATATCAAAGAAACAAACAAAATAAGAACAAATGCAAATCGATTTGTTTCTACCCAAAGATATTGGCTTAAAACAACATGAAATATCATCTTACAGCTCCAGAGATCAGACATCTAGAAACGGTCTCCCCGGGCTACAGAGTGTGTTGGCAGGTTCCCGTTCCCTCTGGACCCAGCCTCTGGAAGCCACCTGTTCTCCTTGGCTGTGGCCCCTTCTCCATCTTCAAAGCTGACAGTTTAGCTTCCTGACTTCTCCTTCTGACTTGTTTTTTCCCTCCCCTTTCTACTTTAAGGACCTGTGGGTTACACTTGGGGAGTCCAGGCCATCCAGGGCAACCTCATGGTGAGGTCAGCTGAGTAGCAACTTAACTCACAGGTTCCTGGAGTCAGGAGGTGGACGTCTCTGGAGAGACCACGACTCTGCTCACCACACCAACCAAACAGTGATTCTTTTGTCCAAGGCTTGGTTCGTGTGATCCATGACATGGCCTTAGATCACTTGTTCATTACTGATTTAGCAAAAGTGATTTGGGGATTCCAAAGATAATGATGGTGTTAAAGTGATTTTTAAAAATTCCTCTTTTTTTTCTATCACCTGGTAGAAATTGAGAAATTTTGTTTTTTTCTAAATCTTGTGGTTAATGTAACTGACAAAGGAAAGCCCATAAGGATGTTGGTTAGAATAAAAAACAAAAACATTCATATTTTACTATTAGAAATTTGGTCTTCTTTTAGGTATGTGGATCAGCAATTCAACCTACCTCTGTACATTATTTTGTGCACTTAGCAAGAGCAAGCAGGCATCTTCCTGTGATCATAGATGTATCAGCATTGCAATGGGGCTTGTTTCCACATCCGTCTCCTTGGCTGCTGTAGCCCGGCTTCCTGGGCTTGTTGAGGGACTCCATTCAATGAACAAATCAAAGTGAGGAGGATCAACATTGGTCTCACCAGCACCCTGAGGTGAGGGTGCCCCTGGGAGCTGTCCCACCCCGAGGTGCTGATGGTAGTGATCTTTCCAGCAACCCACCACACTGCTATGAGATACAATTTTCTAAGGTGTGCAAGGGTGGGGGGTGGGGAGGGGTCATTGTGACCTGGAGTGGACTGAGCAGGTGGCAGTAACTCCTGGACATGGGCGGCAAAGACACTGTCACTGGCCAGGAGGCAGCCATGGCAAGGGCCATGGCAGGCAGTCCTGGGGCACTGGACAAGGTCCCTTGTGTCCTGAGTAAGCTTAGGTCTCTGTCAAACCAAACAGGATTTCCCTTGTCCTGTCTCACTCTGCTGTGTCTACACAACCACTGTGCTTCTCAGCCATAGAGGTGTTACCTGCTTTTCCCACTTTCCAGTTTGGCTTGCCTGCTTATGACACTCTCTTTTGGTCGTTTCAGTGTTGATCCAGGGATTTATGCAGCCCCATAGTCCAACTGGCCATCTGAAATAGTAGTACATCTTGTCCACATCCAGAAATAAAACTACCAAGCAGGGTGAGCCCTCTTTCTGTCCTCCTGGCTGCAGTCAGCCTGCTGCTGTCCCTGTGCACACAGCCTCCACCTTCCCCAGAGAGGGACTGTCTTCTGGGGACACTGAATGCATTCACTTTGGGTCACCCTGCCCACGTCCTTCGCAGATTTTATGAAAGGCGTTTTCACTTGGATGAAACAGTTGCTGTGCTGGTGTGTGGTGTGTGTGAGGGAGAAAATGAGCCACTTCAACGTGGGGCTGGGATGTGAGGTGTTGTGTTTGTCCCAGGCAAGAGCATAAACACCTCAGGACTCATTAGAAATGCTAGGGGCGGGGGCTGTGACCAAGCACGTGGGGCCATCCCAGTGGCAGCGGTGCAGCACATTTTCCATATATTAGACCTCAGAAAGTGCTGGGCTCTGCCCTCTCCAACTCCAAAGGAAAGTTTGAGGTTTTACATTTCTGTTTGTGGTACAGGAAAAGGCGTATGATCTGAGGGCTTGATTCAGTGAAATAACATTGCCTTTATACACATTTGCTTCGCAAGGAGGGCAGGAGTTGGAAGCGACCGTTGTGAAATGTTAAAGATTTTCTGGCAGAGGGAAAAGCATTTTTTTCTCTCCCTCCCTGTGGAGGAAAAACAGTTCTAACGAGGAGTTACTTTGTAGTTTTAACTCCCATTCAAACCCTCCCAGCCCTAGGAACTGCGGTGGACCCTCTGTGGCATCTGGCTCCTGCTTCCGGGACCCTTCCCGGCTCTCCCTCGCCCTCCAAGCCCTGCACTCATGAGCTCGCAGAGGAGAGTCTTCCCCAGAAGGGAGCCCGGTAAGTGGAGCTTCTGTGTCTGTCTGCCGGGTCTTTGAATCTTCCGGGAGAGCAGCCCGAGGGGCTGAGCCTTTCTAACACTCACCCGAGGGGTGGAAGACAGGTCTGGTTATGTTGTGCAGGGTGTGGGGGCTGAGTGTGCACATGTGCAAGTGTGTGTGCACACGTGTGTACTGGCGGTGCCTGGCGGAGCACTGCCTGGCGTGGCAGAGGGCTAGGAGCTTTTCGCAGGACATCCGGGGCAAGGCATGAGGCCAAGGCCTGTCGCTGTGCCCTCACTCCCTCTGTGAGCCTTGTGAGCCCTGTGGAGCCTGCACCGGCTGTGGAGATGCTGTAGTTGGCAGGGACCCACCAGCTCACCTTCAGTGCCCCAAATGCAGACTAGGAGAGGGAGCTGCTGGGCTCCTGAGGAGCTCGGAGTCTGGAGCAGGAGGATGCCCCCTCTGTTCTTGGACCTGAGACTGGGGAGGGGCCTGGGCACTCGGGCTGGACCCTTTGCCTTCCAGCAGGTACAGCCCACTGAATGAGATCATTTCTTATAACAACCTCCTCCCTTTGCTCCGGAAACATAAACAAGCAGTCACGGGGCAAGGGATTTTAACCCTTCTGTCCAATTTTCAAGTTGCTGCTGGTGAAACTTCAGTTTCTGTTTTAACTTTGGCATGAGGGACTAACACATGGTCTCCTTTAAAAAGGAGAAGGAGGCTAGTCAAAGGCAGCTCCAGGAAGCAATGGCAAAAGCCCTGGGGGCGGCGGGGTCAGGTTCCACTCAATTTCTGCTGGACTCTGGAGAAAGCAGCGGAGGGCAGGGGCTGAGGGTCTGGCTGTGACTTTGGCCACCTACCTGGGATCCTGGCTCTGAGAGGACCAGGCCACCGAAGTTATTTGCTATGGCTTAGTTTCCTTCTTTGCAAGCCAGCAGTCATGAATTTGTACCTCACGGGATGGGAGAAGCCATACAGGAATAAAACTTGTGAAGTGCCCTGGGCAGTGGCTAGGTGACTCGGTGAGCAGAAGAACTCTAAGAACCAGCCATCTCAGACCCCCAGGGATGGGAGATGAAAAGCAACTGCAGTCTCTCTGTCCAGCAGAAAATAGGCGAGACCCTGGATTGCTTCACTCTGGGGGTGCATGACACGCGTGGATGGATTTACACTGAGATCTTCCAGGGACGGATTTGACCTGTGCGTATGGGTGCTTAGTGTTTGGGGAAACCATCTTCTCCACTTTCATTCACAGGGAGGTCTTAACACTTCCTGTCCCTGGCTGCTTGACTTTTGGTTAGGTTTCCTTGGCAACAGACTCAGGCAGAGATTTGTGCGTTGGAAGTTCGCTGCAGAGCACCCAGGGAACACTGTCTTCCGAGTGACGAGGCAGAACTGGGCAGAAAGATGGGATGGGCCGTGGCTGGCCCCTCCGACTCCAAGGCTGGCCCCACGTGGGCTGCCTCGGGACCCAGCCTGACTCTGGGCAAGGTGGGCCTGTCTTTGGCTGCAAGCGCTGCCAGCAGGACTTGGCGTGAGCTGTCTCAAGCAGCCTTTCTGGCTGTGGTCCTAGAGTGAGCCGCTGACCTGGGTGACAGCTCACAACTCCCGCCCGCTAAGCCGGGCTGGCTACCTCCCTGCTTCTGAGTTCAGCACTTTAGCAGATTGGGCACCAAATATGCCACCACCTGCCCCGCTGCATCCTTACTCAGAGTGGAGTCTTGCAGACACCTTTTTCTGTGTCTGGGACCCATTGTCCCCATGCGCAAAGCTGGCGGAGGGGAGTGGGATGGAAAAAACCTTTAGGAGCTCTTCCAGCTCCATGGGTTTACATGACACAGATTCTGAGCAGGGGCCAGAGTGTCTGGTGGTGTTCCCCAGTGTAGGCAGGTCACATGACCATTGGTAGCCCAGTTCCTTCTGCTGGACAATGGGCATCATGACCATGGGGGAGCTACATGAAGGGACTCAGGGTGCACATGCAGGAGGTGTGACCTGGGCTGGAGCCCGCAGGTGTGGCTGGGGAGCCCTGTTGCTCACCTCTCCACACCCTGACATTCCTCCCAGGCCAGCCACAGGAGGCTACGCGTGAGTCTTTCACAGTGAAGAGCGGGGCAGTGGAGCTTGGGTCCATCACAGACGTAGATAATTTTATTTCATTACTTTCCTTCCCTAGCCTTGTATTTATTTATCAGTATACAAAGAGAACAATCACTTTTTTCAGTGCTTGGAAAGCACTTATACACAGAGATTTGTTTAGGGGAGTCCATATTCTTGGTTTACGGGACCCATTAAGCCACCAATTGCTCACACAAAAATTTGAAAGAGGGCAAGTGGTCGGGGTGGAGTTTCTGGTCTGTGGGTCCTAGTGGGCTTCCCAGAGGAAATTCCTCTTGAGCGGCTTCCACGGGACATGGAGGACTCAGGGTGGGAACAGGAGCAGGGAAATAGGCCTGGGCAAGAGAACAGCGAGGAGCCCAACAGGCAGGGGAGAGAGACATCAGAGTGAGGAGGCCTCCCCACGGAGCACCTCGAAGTGTACTTCTGGGGTGCTGCTTTGCTTTCAGGGCCTTCAAAAATATCATAACAGGGGGCCCGGCAGGATGGCTCAGTGGTCTAAAGCACCTGCAGGCGGTTGCAGGGACCGTGGTTTGATCCCCGGGACTACATGCTGCACCAGCCCTGCCCTCAGGGCAGGCTGAGCCGGCTATAAATATAAATAAACAAACAAAGTTCTGAAACAAGAAAATAAATAAATAAATAAATAAATAAATAAATAAATAAATAAAATTAAAAAAAAATCATAGCAACCCAGCTCAAGGAGGAGAGAGTTTTCTGTCGATGGCAAGGCTCTTCCTGCGTGGCAGGCTGCCCCGCTGCCCACTTCTTGGCCCGCAGTGGGACAGCAGCAGGGCCTGCCAAGCCCCCTCCACACTAGCTGCTCATCTTGCCTTCCTCATCCCGGGAGTGAAGCCCTTGTCATGGGCACAGTGGAGCGCGGGAGCTGCCTAGGTGCAGACAACTCCTGGCTTCCTGTGGTGTCCTCAGCATCGTTGTCACTCAGGGCCTGAACTAGAGTTCATTATGCCCTGCATTATGGATTCTTTAGCCTTCTTTCAATTTTATTTTTCCAAAAATAAAATGTAGTGATTTTGAAACACACAGGGAAGTGGAAAGAATTGAACCAAGATGCACGTCTAGATCTAGATTCTATAAATAACATTTTCCTATAGTTCCCTCTCCACACCTGTCTGTCTCTCAATCTCTCTATTCATCCACATATCTACCTTAATTAGATCTGTACATTTTTAGTACTGGAGATTGAAGCCAGGGACTTTACTCTGAGTGACATTGCCAGCCCTTTTACATTATTATTATTATTATTATTATTATTATTATCATTATTAATTATTATTTACAATTTTAAATTTTGAGACAGGGTCTCACTAAGGTTGCGAAGCTGGGCTTGAACTTTTGATCTTCCTGCTTCAGCCTCCAAGAGTGCTAGGATTACAAGTGTGTGTCACTGTGCCCAGTGCCACTGTAGTTTTTGAAAAAAATTCCTGTCTGCATTGGCATCACTATACTTCAGCGTGTAGGATGCCCTAGCATTGAAACAATGTTCACTTGCTATTCTTCTATCAGGTAAGATTTACGTACAGTGCAGTGCTTTGTGTCTTAAGCACACCATCTGGTTAGCTTTGGAAAATCTACGCACATGTGTAAGACATACTCCTGGCAAGACATAAAGTGTCAGCAGCGCCCCAGAGCTTGCATACGTCCCTTTCCAGCTGCTTTGTTCCTACTGATAATGGATAACCTGATGCCAGCTCCCCAGCTTTTCTGAACAGGCCCTGACTGTGGGGACAGGTCTTGTGTTGGGTTCAAGTGCCTATGGAGACAGTCCCAGGCAGAGGTTCCCTGGGCTACATGGCCACAGGGAAGTGAGACGGGGCATCCTGGGCTGCCCTCGGCTTGTCCTTGGCTGGCTGCTCTGGCTCTTGACTGTGGGGATAGGAGAGTAGGTGTGTCACACAAGGAGTTGGACCAGGGTGGCCCAGAGAAGGGCACTCAAGGCTCTGCGTGCAATTACCCATCCCAGTGAGGGGTAACAGTCACGGGATGGTTCCCTCCAGGCTGTCACTGGGCTCCCTGGGCACAGGTGCTCCCCAGCTGCACGTGCAGCTGCTGCGTAAGGAGTCCCAGGTGAGGGTCCACTCCTGGCGCAGGATGACAGCTCCTGGGCCTGCTGTGCCTTCCCTGAGGCAGGGCGCGTGGACATCACAGGGAGGGTGTTACGAGGGACAGGGCTCCAGGTGTCAGTGTGCTTGCAGTTATAGGACAAGGCATCAACTGAGAGCACCAAGTGCTGCTCCTAGGTCAGGGCCGATTCGGGACCTAAGAGCCGGCTTGGACGCTGTGCGCTGAAGAGTGGAGATGGCGGAGGCGGAGCACCTAGCAGCGCTTCAAGCCGGAGTGAGACCAGCCTGAGAGTGCAGTAGGGACTTCACATTTTTACACACTCGGTCGCATGTTGACAATAAAACATTCAGAAAAGAAAGAAGGGATTTCATCATCTTTAAAAATGTTGCTTTCTGGCGTGAGGCAGGAGGCCGCATTCCCCAGATAACTGTGTGGGCAGAAAGAGCAAGAGCATAAGTGCCTGGCATGGCATGGACCGTCTTGGCCTCTGCCCCTGCTCGGGCTGAAGACACGCGCAGGCCAGTCCTCTGGGGGCATTTCTGGAATCCCAGAGGAGCCAGAAAAGGACCCTGCCAACGCCAGCTCTGTAAAAAGCAAAAGCCCAAAGGGAGCACGCGCACCTGCCCAGGCTGTGCTGAACGGACGCCTCCCCTTGTTCTTGAGTGCACTGTTCCCTAATACCTGGCCTTTGCCCCGGCCCTCTGAGAGGACTTTACAGTCCTTTCTGATCTTGACCTTGAACGGGCATCGCTCAAGCAGGACTGCTCCCTCCAACCTTGGTGTTTTGCCCAGGTGATGGGGTCCATGGGAAAGACAGCAGCCCAGGCTGTCACTGTGGCCGTGTTTATTCCACTTTTGCTACAAGAACAAGGGCTGCTTGGATCGTGCTGTCCTGCAGCCTTGAACCCATCCTGCTCAGTGCTTGGGAATGTTGTTTTCCCATCTTGGGATTCCCTTGTGGACTGGAGAAAGGCCGCCATTGTGGGCCAACCCTCCAGGGTCCTGGGGAGAAATATGTTATGTTCAGGAGGCAACAACTGCTGTACAAACGGTAGTTGCTCTGTTTCTAATCCACCTAGTTCCTCAATCTCCAAGCATTTTCTCTTTGTCCTGTAGCTGTGAGTTAAACAGAGCCGCCCTGCCTGTCTAATCTGAAGGGCTGTTAATGCTCTTAGAAATAAACACTCTTCTCTTGTAGAGAGCATTCTAACTTTCTCCTAATCCTGAATGTGTCTGAAGTGCCATTTAAACCCGAGTCTACTCATAAGAAGACGACTAAGGAACCGTCTGTAAGAGCTCTTTGTAAACTCTAAACACAAACAAATGTGGAAACTCATTACACAGCATTAGTCATTTATTTATTCATTTAGTTGTGCATTGATTCACTCAGGAAATGTTTATGGAGGCCTTGTGGGCTGAGCCAGTCCTTGTGCAGGGTACCCGCTGTGAGCCAGTCTGGGGGGTGTCTGTGTGGGAGGCAGAGACTCCAGAGTGGGCAGATGGACAGTGTGCAGCCACTCAGCTAGATTAGTAGGTCACCTTCAGAGGGTGGTAAGTTCCATGAAGGAATAAGGGAGAGGTGTCCCAGAGCATGGGGGAGGGGGCATCCTTATGTTGAGGGGACAGGAAGGCCATAGGTAGGAGAGTGAGATAGGCAAGAGATGGCCACACTAGGATCTAGAAGAGGGAGCTTCCGGGAAGAGGGAGCAGCCAGGGCCAAGGCCCTAGGGCAAGCTGGGCTTGGCTTCTTTGCAGGGAGCTGGAGTGGTATGGGCTGAGGGTACATGGGGCAGATCCCACACTCCCTGCAACCATGGTGATTAATTTAGATTTTTGTTTGAATAAATAATCGAGTCTGGAAGGAGTCAGGGATTAGTGGAACATAGGAGATTTTTAGAAATAAACACATTCTTTTTGATGCTCCTATATGGGGAATATGGTCACTGTATGTTTGTCAAAGCCCATTGAACCCTGAGATACAGAGTGAACCCTGAAGGTCAGCCATGGACTTCAGTTAATTATGGGCCCATAGGTTTATCTGTTGTAACTGCATCACATTAACTCAGGTGTTCACAGCGGGGCAAGTAGTGCATGTGGAAAGGGAAAGGAAACTCTGTACAATCTTCATAGTTTTTCTGCAAATCTATAAAGCTGATCTGAAAAAGAAAGCATATTAAAGTGTTAACATTTTTTTTAATCTTTGAAAAAAATTTATGCAACATATTTATCCCAAGTAAGATATTTTATGCAGTAGTTTTCCCCCTCAACAGACTTGTAATAACCACATCTTTAAAAATCTGTAAATAATGTTATCAACACAATCTTAATCTTTGAAATCTCACAAAAATTTGTATTTTACAATCCACCCTGAATATAAAGGGTGCAAGAGTAACACATCTCTTAAATCCAGACATTTTATAGCTGTACCCAAAAGCAAAACGAAAACACCATACACTTGGTTAAGGACTGGAATTACATGAGCAGCCAAAAATAAAATAAAGTATCCAAATTATTATTAGCATTAATTTAATACAATTACCACTTCAATAGTCACTTTGTCACTGAGGATGGCTGCTAGTGCAAGGAAACAGAATGGAACAGAAATCAGGATCCCTCCTCTAGCAGGAGTCTGCTTTCACCAGTCTCTAATCAATCTCTGTCGCCCAACCAGTGGAACTGGCGAGTGGTACAGTCCTAAGCTCTCCCAAAGACAGCCACTCCAGCCCTACCCCTCCAATTGAGATCGAATCTTCAAGAATTTTATGTAGGCCAGTGTCATGATCTACACATATGTTTTCAAAAACTCTAGCCTGTGTTATGTGGGAAGTGGATTACGGGGACCTACACAGAAGTGAGCATTGGAGTGGTGGGTAAATTTGGATGGTGGTGGAGCAGAGATGGAAAGGTGGCTGGGGTTGGGCTCTCTTCTAGGGCTGAAGCCAAGCGGTGTCACTGATGCCTTGGATGCAGTGGGAGGAGCAGAAAGGCAGGAGATGGGATTAGGAAAGCTTGTACTTCTGGGGTGCGCTCTCTGAGTCCCTTCTAGGTGTGATTGCATTTGGTTCTAGAACAACCCTTGGGGGCTCAATGTCAGTGCAATGCCATTCGGCTGATGAGAGAAGCTGTCCATAGACAGGGAAGGGCTGCCTAACCTGCTGCTGAGCCTGCATCTGGCCAGCACGCCTGTGAAATCTCACCCAGGAAATCTGGCTTCAGAGGCCTCGTTCCTATCTCCTTCCTGCAGGGGCTTTCTTTGGGTATGAGCAGCTGATGGATGTCAGTGACAATGTTCTAACTATACAGATTGGGGGAAGGTGTACATTTTACTGGGTAGAGGCCAAGACAATTATTAGATGTTAGGTGAGTGGTGGGAAATAAAAGTCAGAAGTCACCGGGTGGTGCAGGGCTGGAGGTGTGGGTCAGGGAGAGCTGGGGCCTGGTCTCTGGACCATGTGTGAACAAGAGAACATGGCTCTGGAAAGACACAGTCCACAAACCAGTAAGTGGACGGGAGGGAAGACCTGAGAGCACACAGCATGATTACGTAGATGTTGCTAGAACTTTCGTGTGATGTTAAGGCCTTGGTTTGTTGCTTGGGTCAGAGCAGGGGGTGCTTGGAGTGAAGGGAGCAACAGCTCTTGGGTGCCAGCCTTGGGCATGCGCTTGCCGGCTTTGGGCTTCTGTAGGTCTTACATCTGCAGGGCAGGCAATCAAGTCATCGAGTCTCAGCCTCAGCCTTGTCTATCAGTTGAAAGTCCCCACTGGGTAGTGTGCTCATGTTGCTTTATCATGGTGTTCCATTTCTGCTTGAGACTTCCTGATTTTAATCATGATAATCCAGTCTGATGACCCCAACTGCAGCAGAAAGAATCCTGACATGATTGAAAGAATGCTGGGTCCTTGCTGGCTGAGGACCCTGAGGGACTGTGGGGTTTCTGCTTGGATAATATAGAGGTGGGCATGAGGCTCAGGAAGATGTCAGGATGAGGCTCACTCAGAGTGGGGGCTCTGTGCTGGTCCAGGTCTGGGCTACCCAGGTTTGCCTCTGTTTGGCTTGGATGGGAGGTGACCCTGTTGTGAGGATGCACTTTTGCTTTTGCTTTCTGAGTCTTTTCATCTGCTACAGCAAACACATTACTTTTGTGTGGAAAGAGGGGAGATAGCAGGAGAAAACACCCAGCTGCTGGTAAATTATTAGATTTTCTCAGCTTGGAGTTGCTGGCCTATAAAACGGGCAGAAAGATAGGACCTCTTTCCTGGAGCTACTGAAAGTACCCAAAGTAGCAAGGTGCTCATCAGAACTTCCAGCATCCAGACAACTGTCTGTAGATGGCAGCTGTACTTACAGAGGGCCATGGGTGTGCATGGTGTGCCTGTGTGCACATGGGTGTGTGTGCACATACAGTGGGGAGGAGTACATGGAGGCCGACTGGATGAGCCCTCACACCAAGGGGAAATTACAATAACAATGACAGGAGTGTACGGCTGGTTCTATCTGGCAACTAGCTCTTGATTTTATCTGGCAGATAGGGGGATAAGAACTGCTGCAGTGAGGCTGAGCTCATGGTGGCCTGGACCCAGGTGTAAGTGTTCTGTCCTTGGGGTGCAGTGTCCCTGGGTGTACATGCTCAGGGCCTGCCCTGAACTCTTTGGAGTGTGAGAAAGCACAGAGCAGCTGAGAGTAGGGCCCTTTACAGTTCCTGCCATTTGGATAGGAGAGGCTGGGTGCCACGGGACTGGGTGTGGAGCTGTCCCGCTGCTCCACCCGGAGAGCCAGGAGAGAGGGTTGAGGCAGAGCTAGGCGGGCTGCACTGGGGCTGGGGCCCTGACAGAGGCTGTGGTGCACACAGAAGTAGTGCTGAGCAACGTCCCACTCCCTGCACTTCAGCGGTCCCCTGCCCTCCAGGCTCAGCTCACAATGCTTCACTGTCCCCTGGGCTGACACACAAAGGACACCTTGTGTGAACACAGGCTGGTTCTTCCCCAGTGGTCCAACCCCGCCACCTGGAGTGGAATTTCAGGGCTTCCTACGAGCTGTACCTACATCCTCATTAAAGCCCCCAGGAACCCCGGAAACATTCCGTAGTGAGCGGCAGAAAGAATTCTATTGTTCAGAAGAGAGGGGGCCACACAGAGGTCCCAGCCTGGAGGAGGAATGGTGCACAGAGGCTGTACTTCGGGGAGATGTGTGGGATGCTCTATAGGGGGCGGGTGGGCTGACTGTCACCCTGAGATTAGGCTCTGGGGGGACATGCCTGGGAAAGGCCCTCCGATGGCGTGAGCTGCGGACCCCAGAGGCGTTGCCTCCCACAGGCTGTGCGTGGTTCCATAAGCCAAGTTGCCAGCTCGTACCCAGCACATAGCTCCTTTCTGTGCTTGCTGCACAAAGGGGCTGCTGAGGGGAAGGGGTGGGGGACACCTGGGCACCTTCATGAAGTTTGGCTGGGCCTGCAAATCTGTATTTCGAGCAGATGGGGTGACTGCTGGCTGGAGGACCAGGCTTGAGGACGATGGTGCTGCATGTGCAGCCGAGAGCCTGTTGCTACCGTGGGCAAGGTTAGCGCCGAAAGACCACAGGAAGTGGCCTAAAAACCTGGACTTGGGAGTCAGGCGGACCTCGATGGGACTCCTGCCAGGGTGACTCGCTAGCAGTGTGACCTTGGGGAAGCTATTTGACCTTGCTGAGCCAGCGCTCAGCTGTGACTCATGGCTGCCAAGCTGAGCATGTAGCAAGGAGGTGCTTTTACACTTGGGGACGTGGCTTTCTCCATCTGGGAGATGGGCACAGTAACGCGCACTGTGTTCTAGGAGCGCAGTGTGTGATGACGTGTGGGGACAGCTTCCCGCACGTGCCAGGGGCTGCTGGGCTGTGAGTGCTCTCCCGGGACCTCTGTGCCATCCAGGGAAGGGAGGGCACTGCTGAGGGTCCACAGCTCCACAGAGGGTCTGCTCCCAGTGTCCCTGCCAGCCCAGCAGATGGATGACTTTGTTCCCAGGCTGAGCTCCCGCCCCGGCAGCCCCCCTTTCTGAACCAAGCCTCTTCACGTGGAGAAGTCAGATGGCTCTGGTTGGGAGTCTTCAAGCCGATCTGTGCCCGGCTGGACACACTCGCCCACGGTCACCTGTCCAGAGCAGGTGGTGAAGGCAGTCAGACCTGCGTCGTCCTATCATTGGAGTGGGTCTGTGGCTCGGTGCAGCTCCGTGTGACCCAGGAGCACTGTTGGCCACTCTGTCACATCTTACCCTGACCTGGACCCCAGACCGTCCAGGGTCATCTGGTGCTGTGGTCCCTGCTGGACAACTGCAGGCAGGAACAGGAAGTAGCCACCCTGTGGACTGTGCCCAGGGAAGTCGTGGGCACTGGGTGAGTGGGGGTCTTGGAGCTGTTTGTCCAGGAGGGAGGATGGCTGCCCACTGGCGCAGGAAGGTCTGGCTTGCTCGGACTTTGTTTCCCATTTGAGAGCCCTTCTGGAGCCAGGCAGGAGCAGCAGTGGGATTTCTGGAGTGAGGATCCCCGTGCGCTGAGTCCTACCATGGGGCAAAGGAGGAGACTGCTTCAGGGCTGTGGGGAGAGCTCTGACCTTGGGCTGCTACCTTGGGCCCGCTCTCATCTTTGGGATGTAGGAGATAGAAGAAAGGGAAGGAGCCGGGAGGCGGTAGGCACCCAAAGGTGAGCCTGTGGCCTGGGCACCGCTGCCACCGTTGGCCCCAGGAGCAATCTTTCTGTCTGTCTGTCTGTCAGTCTCTCCCCTCACACTGGATCAGGGTACTGGGACTTAGTTCCTCTTGGTTCTGCCCCAGGACAGAAGGAGGTTTCTTTGGGCCTCCATCAGTGTCCAGATGTGAGGCTGTTGGGATAACACACTGAGGCTTGGGAAAGAGAAGAGGAGGTTTCTTGAGCTTGTTCAGGCGTGTAGCCCCTCTCGCTCTTGTCAGGCTGAGCCGCCCAGAGTGACAGCTCTGTCCCAGAGCCCAGTTCAAGTCACATAACCCTGGAAGCTGCCCCCACCCTTTTCTCTTTCCCCATCTTCCTGGGGGTGGGACATGAGGGTGTCCTTTTCTTTCTCCCTTTCTCTTCATTCTGTGGCTGGCTCAGTGCAGGTCTGTGCTTAGGAATCTAGAGGGGACAGATCTCTGCATACTTGCCAGCTTCCTGGTACCCTGCTGGCCACTTACTCCACCCACCCGAGGCTCAGCCCTAATGCTGACCACCTGTTTCTTTCCTGAGCACTTCTGCTATAGGATGGGTGCTAAATTATCTTCTTTACACAATGTACTCCCAAACTGAGCAGAAGGATCACTCAATTAAAAGGGAAGCACCCGGAACCTGGACCCTAGCCTGTTGGGCTTTACATCCTAGCGTTGCTGTGTGAACCTCCCTCATAAATGTTTCTACCTTAAACACCACATAGTGACGCATGCATGTACAGGGCCACAGTCTTTGTTGGACTCTAATTATATATCGCAGTTATTTTCTGATTCTTTTATTTTATCCACAAACCATTTTAAAATTATAGTCTGGCATGACCACTCTCACAGAGAGAATAAGGCTGAATTGTTTGGGCAGGGGCAGGCCACAGACTTGAGACCTGGCCTCTTTCTGTGTGTCCCTGTTGATAGGATCCCAGTTCGGTCCATAGGCTGGAGAGTGGGGAGAAGAGAGGCAGGCAGGCAGGAAGAGGGACAGAGGAGGAGAAGGCTGTGGGGCACACTGGGCTGGAGTTGGTCCTGAGGGACTTCTTCCCTCTCTGTGTCTGCTCACCAGCCTGAGCTGGCTGTTGGCTCCCTCTGCTTCCTGCACTTCGCCAGCTCCGTGGCCACCCAAGAATCTGCTCCTATCTGCACCCAGCAGTGTCTTTCAAGTCTCAGATCCTTGGTGAGATCACCCTGTGGGTCACTCCAGACTGTGGCCAGGAATGTGGCCTCCTCACACATCTGTCACCCCAGGAGCTATAAGGGACCATGGCTTCATCCTCTGCATCATGAGGGTCTGACACACAGAGTACCTCAGAGGTACAACATAAACAGAAATCTATTTTTGTTTTCTTTATTTTATTTTAAAGAGAAAAAATCAATAAAAACAATGATACAAAATGTCAAAACAAGATAGTAGAAGAGTAACCATGGTTGGCATGTTCATAAATAGCAATTGAACAAGACCAGGGACACCAGGGACTTACGTTTGTCCATTTGGACTGTGATGCATTTTTATATCTGAGATGTTTTCCACTATTAAAACACAGCTCAGAATAAATGGTGACTTCCTCCTGCATGTGGGGAGAAGGCATCCCTGGAGGGAGAGCACGCAGGCAGCTCTGAGGCTTGGAGTGTGGGCGGAAGGCAGCTTGAAGCCAGGGGTTGACTCTGAGTCCTCTTTACACATTTCTGGTGAAATCACTACCCATCTCTGTCAGCCTTACAAGGAGACTAGGTCCTGCCAGAAACCTGGAGGAGTCTCAGCGCTAAGCCCTGGGAGCAGATGGGGATGCTGAGTGCAGGGCAGGATGGGCTGGCTGCCTGAGGGGAGCACCTGCTTGGTCAGGCTCAGAGATGCTGAGGAGAGGCTTGCCCTGGAGGGAATTAGTTCCCAGGGGCTCAGGGCTTGCACTGCCATGCAGATGCTGGGGTACACCTGGATTGGAGGTCTGCATGGGTCTTGCCTTAGTCATAGAGTCAGAATGCCTAGTGGTGTGGACAGGAGCAATAGCTGGATGACCACCGCCAGCCTGCTCTCCTGCTGGGATGTGGGGACTGGTTCATGCCCACTGCCCCAGCATCTCTTCTCTGTCTTAAGGGGGTGATGAAACCTGATGTCCTCAGTCTTGCATCTGGGCGTGAAAGTCCCAGTGGGCCCATCCCAGGCCCCAAGGGGAGAAATATGCAAGAGGGTGAGAAATGTGCCAAGTCCCTGGATCCTCTTTTTTTTTTTTTTTTTGTATTACGGGTGGCTCAGCCTGCCCTGGGGGTGGCACTGGTGCAGCATGAGGTGCTGGAGATTGAACTGTGGTCTCTGCAGTTGCCTAAGCTTTCCTAAGCAGGCACTTTAGACCGCTGAACCAGAGAACCAAAGACTCAGGGAAGGGAGCTGGATGAGGGAGCAGGGCTGATGGGAAACCACAGTGAGAAGTTGGAGCAGGGGTGGCAGTGGCAGTGTTCAGACTGACCTACGAGTGCACAGAGAGCCAGTGTAGTGGGCTCGAGATGCATCTTTTCTTTTTAAGTAAAAAAAGAATAGGGTGGGTCAGAATGCTCATTGTTTCACTTTATTGTCCATAGTAAGAGAATTGTTCCATGAAACTTCAGTTTTAGTTCCATATATTCACTGACATGTTTCTAAGCAGAGCAGGGGGAACAAGGCACACTGGATACCTATGTACCCCTGGCCCTATCCCATCACTGAGGCAGGGGTCCCCAGCTGGGGCAGCTCCTCCCTCTCCCTTTCTATTCTTACTCCTCTTAAATGGATGAGCAGGGTTGTGAGCAAGGTCAGGGGTGGGGAGATTGGGCAGCGGGCCCCGACTCATCTCCTGCTGGCTCTTTTTCACTTGCCCTTTCCTGACAAGGATGGGTATAACTGTGGGTGCAGTACTGCAGCAGGTGTGGGAGGAGCTCACCCTCCTTTGCTAGCACTGGCTGGGCATTACATTTCCCCTGCATATATGTTAGTGTGCGTGTCTGTGTGTGTGTAAGTGTGCTTGGGTGCCGACGTACCCCTTTGGTTATGTGCCACATGCTGACATTTGGTCAGTGGCAGACTGCATATGCAGTGGCTCCTGGTGCCACGTCATATACTTGCTTAGAAGGTAAACCTCAAAAAATGCAAACAAACAAAAATGTTCAAGACATAGCCCGTGGCCATGATGTAGCTAAACTGGAATTTTCTAATAAAAATTTCAAGCCTAAGACTAAAACTTAGAAATTTAACCACATGAAATGAACAAATAGCAGTCTTCAAAAGAACTGAGTTTAAATTGTAAATCAAAATTGCAATTACAGACCATTTCTAAAATAACAATGGTAAGATCATCTTTAATTTTATTTTATTATTATTATTATTATTTTTCTTGGTTAAGACCATCTTTTACAATGTATAGGTTATGGTCAAGATTTTTTTTATGGTTCTCTAAAAACTGATGCATTGAGGGCTCTCATGGTGTTCAGAGGTTGGCACCTAAAGAGGTGACTGGATCATTGGGGCACTGACCTCATCATGGGATTAGTCCACTGGTGGATTCACAGCCAATAAACTGGTGAGTGGGGTGGGACTTAATGGGAAAAAGTAGGTCGCTGGAGGCATTGCATACCTCAGAGGGAGTACTGTGTCTTCTTGGCTCTTTTGTTCTGCCATGGGTTGACTAGCTCTCTTCTGCCATGCCATTCTGCGACAATGTCCCTGCACCGGATGCTGAATCCTTCAAAACTTTGAGCCAACTAAACCACTCCCTCTTGAAATTGCAGTTTTCATGTATTTTGCTCCAGCAATGGGTAGGGAGAATGTCTAACTTATCATGTAGTATGAATGATACCGGTGGCAATAAAACTACTCAATGAACTGTACTAAGAAATCAGCATCCTATATTTCAATTTATTATTGTAAGGTGGCCATGAGATGGTTACTATGTTTGTTACATGTTTACATGTAATGAAGTGGAGTCACAAAAAGCTTATGTAGACTGCCAAGGTCAATCATAGTGAGTAATTGGCTTGAAATGGGAACCAAGGTATCCTTGGACTTTAAATCAAAGCATGCCATCCCTTCCTAATGTACATGAATTTCTAAACTAAAAAGAATGAATTTGAAGGAAATAGGTAGCAAAATACACAAGATACAGGTGTTTTTCCTTAAAAAAGAAACAACAACAAAAAAATGATGGGTAGGAGCTGGGGAGATAGCTTATGGGACCAGAAAGATAGTTCAGTAGAATAAGTGCCTCTGCCTGGCAAGTGCAAGGTCCTGAGTTCAATCCCTGGTATGGCAAAAGAAAGAAAGAAAAAAAAAAAAAGGGCAAGCAAGAGAAAGAAACCACTCTGGTGCCAGGAGGTGAGGCACTTACATAGTGTTTTGCAGAAAAGACTTACCATTGTACATCTTTGACGGGCCATTCTACATGAGCGAATTCACAAATCCACATACAAGATCAGCTTGATGACCAGGTACGTGGTCTAAATCAACAAAGGAAAAGATTCTAGTTAAAAGCTGAACAGACCATTCATCAAGGAAGTCACAGAAAAAATGTCAAAGAACCTGAAAATGATGGCAGGTCTACAGGATAATTGACAGAAAGATGATTTTAAGTGTTCTGGGGGCTAGATGTATTTTAAGTCTAAAATTATTTCAGAAAGTAGGAAGAGAGATCTGGCTTTTCTGTCTCTTTTACAATACCTGAAAAACAGAAGACACTGCCAGGTGAGCCATCAGGGCACTTCTATTTGTGGATATGATGCAGAGATTCTAAACAGGGTCCTGGCAAGCTCACGCAGTTCTATGGCTCTACGGGAGAAGGTGCCACTGTGGGCTGATGGGCTGAGAGCAACAACAGACCATAGAGGTTCTATCCCAAATGGAAAGAGAAAAGATACACCAGAGTGCCAACAAGCTTGAAGTCTTTTAACAAATAACCACCAGTTTGTGGTGAGAAAGCCTCCCAAATAGAACTTAGTGAAAATATAGTCTCTTAATATGATACAAATCATTTTGTCTTAATGTATGAGTCAATATTCTACTTATCAGAAAATGTTAGAGGAATTTCTATTAATGTCTGGAAGAAGATATATGAATCCTACATTGCTTCATATCTTACTAATATTCTGGAAACTCTCATCAGCAAAATTAAAAAAATAAAATAAGTGGTAGAAATACTTCTATGTGAGGGCTGCCAGATAGCTCAGCAGATTCAAGCACCTGCTTAGGCAGACACAGGGGCCAAGGGTTGATTCTTGGCCTTCTGTGCCAGCCCTGCCCCCTGGGGCATGCTGAGATGCTGACTGAGACTGGGCCTTGTGGTATGTGCCTATAATCCCAGTGCTTGGGAGCCTTCTGAAAACAGTACCCTGTGGGTGTCCCTGTGTGAGGATTCCTTCCCTGCCTCTGCGGCGACGTTGCTGGTGTCTCCAAGCACTGGCTCAGGAGGAGTGAGCCCTGGCTCTGTGGCTGCACACATCTTTTCTGAGATTGTGTGGATCCCTCTCAGAACACTTGTTGCTTCTCTTGGAGGTCTAGTGAGCCTGAAGGAACCTGGTTGGAGCTGAGAGTGCCCTGCTGTGTGACCAGGGACCAAATGTTCTCTGGGAGTCTGGTGTGTGGCAGAGTGGGGCCCACCTTGTGTCTCCTAGAGCCTGCTTTCCTGATGGGAAGCACCCAGATACTGTCTGCTCTTGGCCAGCTTCTGTGGCTCTTGGCCCCTCTGTCCGTGACCTGCGTCCTTCCTGCTATGGTCCCAGACAGGTCTGCCTTATGCCCTTTGGAAATGTCCCTGTCCTATGCCAACGCCCTGTCCGTTCTGGGGACACAGAGGTAACGAGCTGAAGTTGCTTCCTTACAAAGGGAGCAGGCAGGAGGAAACAGCACCAAAAAAACCACTGCCAACACGGCCTGCTCACTTGAGCAGAAGGGAAACTGAGGCCCACAGGTGATCTCCCAGCCTGTGTGCAAAGCAGTGACAAATGTGGCCTGTTCCCCTGCTGTCTACCAGAACCCTTCTGGGGATACTTCAGGAGCAGAGTGGGTAAACCGCACACTGCTCCCTCTTTCCCACCACTGAGTCACTCTTCAGTTTCAGACTCAAAGTACTTCCGGGTGCAGTGGCCCAACTGTAAATGGGCCTCTGAGCTCAGAGGATTTGGGAACATGTAACACATCCGAGGGACTGGCTGCCTTTCCCACATGGGCAGTGACACCCAGCAGGAGTGTGCAGAATGGAAGGCATCTTGTTCCCATGGAAGCATGGTGGCCTTTCTTGGCAGCCCAGTCCCACATGAGGACAGGGAGCCTGCACTCCTAGGGGTGCAAAAGCACAGAGGGAGGGGGAGGAGGGTCCCTGTCCAGCACGAGTGGAAGCTCAAAAGCCCCTGTGGACAGCAGCGTCCTCTCTGCACTGGGACTTCCTGGCTCTGGATGCCTGGCGCTGCGGTGCAGCTGCCCTTCCATTTGGGCAGGACCCTATGTGGTGAGAAGGGGCTCCTTCCAGCTCCAGCGCCAGGCTAGCAGTGAGACACAGTGGGGTGAACACCACTGGGACTTGAGCAAAGGTGCCCTCCGGGTGGGCGATTTCTGGACAGAGCAGGTCCTCTGCCGCTTGGTCCAGGGATGGACAGGCTGCCCCTAGCCTGCCTGTCAGGGGCTGCTATGTTTCAAGGAGCCTGGGCAGAGCCTGGGCTGCCCTTCAAGGATCAGTCAGGGGCAGAGGGAATCTGAGGAGGGCTTGGCAAACATTGTCGGAGCTTGGGGCCAAGCAGGGAAAGCATGTGAGTCTGCCTTGCAGAGGGAGCCGGGCGTGGGCAGTGCCCGGGCATGGTTGCTGAGGCTAAGCAGAGCCATGTACCACTGGCCCATGTTTCCAGTTACTGCCCCTGTCTTTTCTGCTCCATCCAGGGCTGGGGGCTGGCAGTTGCCTGTGGGCCCAGCCTGGTTTCCCAGCCCTTCCAGAATGGCTCTTCCTCTCTGAGTTCCATACTCTGGTGGGAACACCCATGGGTGGCCTGCCCCAGGGGGAGAGCAGCTGGAGGAGAGGGGGTTGGGTGTGTAGTCAGGGTGGGATGAGGAGAACTCAAGCTCTGTCTCAGGGCCTTGCTTCTTACTTAGGCTTGGAGAGAAGAGAGCTCACTTGGCCCTGGATGTCATTGTTTTCCATGCCTTACATCCACTGCATCAGCGAGAAGAACCATGAGTCCATTGTCTTTAAAGCCCCAAAAGAGCTGCTTTGGTTTACATGACTGAACAGATATGGCTTCAGGCATGGCTTGCTCTGGGTACTCCTTCAATGACATGCGGACTCTGCCTCTCTTGCCACTTCTTTCTGTCCCCCTTTAAGTTCTCCTTTCTCCCCACCCGTGTTCTTCACCCTCTGCACTGGCCCTGCCAGGCAGCCCTCTCTCACGGTGACCCTCAGCCACTCATATCTGCAGCACCCCTTGTTTAGTGCCAGACACACAGAGCTGTCTTGCAAGTACATATGCATGTATGCATTCATGTATGTATGTATGTATGTATTCTGCAAAGCTTTATTCCATAGGGGCTCAGTCCTTCTTGGCAGCTGCCTTCCTCATGGAGGCCAGCACGTTGCTCAGCTCCTCATACTTTCTCTTGGCATGAATGTGTGTCCCCACCCTTTTCTTGATGAACTTGAGGGTGCCTTTGTCCTTGGAGACCTTGAGCCACTCCATGGCATATTGCTTGTAGGGAGTGAAGCTGCGCACCTCCTGGATCACGTCCCACAAGAACTTGGTGTGTTTGGTGAGGTGTGCACGGCGGTGGCTGTGCCTTGGTTTGCTCACATCCTTAGTCACCTTGTGGAGCTTGTTGAGGCCCAGGCCATGGGATAGCAGAGGACCATAGCTACTGTTTATTCTTCAATGATTGCTGTTTCAAGTTTTTAAATGGCAAATGGACACTAGCTGATTACGCGCGCACGCACGTGCGTGCGCGCGCACACACACACACACACACGCACGCACGCACGCACGCACACACAGACTTCCTTACCCCAGGTTCTGGGAGGCTGAAGGGTGTCCTGATGAGTGGACCCAGGTGGAAGGAGGTTGGAGCACAGGAGATTCTGTAGGGACTCCGGGCTTGAGCATGGCTCCCAATGAGATCTGAGCTTGCAGTGTGTGTGCTGTTTCAGCAGAGGGGGTATGAGCAGCATGAATGTGAAACATGAACCCTGAAAATCAGTGTTTATAGTGAAGAAAACTGCCCTGAAGCAGGGGGTCCATGCACCCTGCTGGTGTCAAGTACTGACACTCGCTTCCTAACTCACCAATACACACACTACACACTGTAGAGGTTAGAGTCACTGCCCAGAACCCTACTGAGGCAGAAGTGGAGGGGAAGGAAGAGGCCCGGTGTGCACAGGCAGATGAGGAAGAGGGTGAGCCCCTATGGAGGAGGGAGGGACAGCTGCCAGGTGACAAGGACTGGAGGGACACAGCATCCTGCTTGAAGACAGAGCAAGCCCCAGTGTGCTGTGTTTCCTGACAGCCATAGCTTCAGCACAGAGGGACAGGGACAGGCAACATGAACAGACTGTAGTTTGTGACAACAGAGGGCCTGGGCTCTCTGAAGGTGATCACCATGTAACTTTCACCGCCTGACTCATGGCTATGTGAGTTTTCAGGCAGGGGGTTAGTATCAGCCAACAGGAGCCAAGGAGAGCTATGGGCCCAATAGGGGGGAGTCTGGGGACCCTCATCCTGGAAAGTTCAGTCCAGGGATTGAGGATGGGGCAGAAGTCCTAAACAGCCCTGCTGGGTGCATGTGACCTTGCATCCCTGGAAGGGCAAGTGTGGTCGCTGAGCCTTGGGCAGGTGCTGGCAAGCTGGGCCTTCCTGCACATGCTCCTCCAGCTACCAGGGTGTGGGGCAAGACCCTAGCCTCCCTGTTTCTGGGCTCTTGGGAGGACTTGAGGTAGTGTGATCCTTGGGCTCCCAGAGCCATAGAAGTCCAAGGCCCATGGGGAGAAGTGAGAGCAGCTGCACAGGTAGGGCTTAGTCCTCTTCCTCCTGTCTGCTTTCCAGGCCAAGTTCCCTGCAGGCTTTGCTTGAGAAATTGGCTTCCAAGAAGAAACCCTAAAGTGCGGGGTGCCATGACCCCTGTGCTCTCTCCTGAGATGTCTGACAGGGCATTATGCACCCCTCTGTGCAGTGGGCTGGAAGATCTCATGACCCTAGAGGAGGGTCAGTCCATCATCCTGCTTTCCAGGCACTGGCACCCAGCCCCGTTCCCGGATGCTGTCCTGCCCTGCTGCCCTGCAGCAAGTCACAGTGCTTGTTCCCATTTCCTCTTCTCCAGGGACCCATGAAGTGGTGGCTAAGCCCAGCTCAGCTGCCACTGGTCCGCCAAGGGCCAGAGACCAGGAAAGGAAGAAGGGCGGCTTCACTTCCTCTCTGCGGATGGAACCACACAGCCGTCCCACAAAGAGCCGAAAATCTACCAAGTTCCGGTCTATCTCCCGCTCCCTGATCCTGTGCAATGCCAGGGTGGGGGACGATGGCTCCAGCCCAGATGAGAAGTACCCTGAGCCCTTTGAGATGCCACTTGGCCAGGGTGAGGAGGGGACTTTGCACTCCACTGTGCAGCTGGCAGATACATCAGAGGCTGCCCCAGCCTCGGAGGCTGCTCAACTTCAAGCAGGAGGGAATGACAGAGGCAAAAGCGGTAGGAGGATGTTCTTCATGAAGGTACGTCCAAGATAATGTGGGGCTGTGGAGCTTGTGATTGGTGTTGAGGCTGTGAATGGAAGCCTGTATTTCACAGGCAAGAGAGCTGAGGTGTTCTCATTCTGAACAACAGCAAGGAAAAAGTTAAGGCAGGGCCTCCTGGTACAGTCACAAGGAGTGGCAGTGAGTCAGTCTCAGTTACCACTCTTGTTTGAGAAATGCTGCAAAGCACGGTGCCTGTCCTAGATGCACTGAGCCTAGGTTTCCTGCTAGGAGCTGTCAGGCGCAGTGCTGGTACGCTGGGGAGCTCTCATCCCCAAGAGGTGCCATGGACCCATGGTCGCCGGTCAGTTCACTTCTGTCCCGAGGCCTTCCAGACACAAGGACAAGGGCGCAGCTCCCTCAGTGCCAACTGGAAACCTTTTCCAGGAGCCCTGTGCCAATTTCAACATGAGCTTGGGTGTGGAAAGTGACAAGTGAAGCTGTAAATTGGAAAAAAGGATGAAGTGGTGTTTGGGAGCTTGCCCGAATCTAGAATGCCTCCTCTTCTGTAGGGTCATATTTCCATTTTGGTCACCGAAATGACACTGACAGTGCAGGGGCCTGTGGAATCCAGGCTGACTGCAGAATTTGACTCGCTCATTGTTCCCTGTAGCATTGTTGCTCTGTGCCTTCTGTAGAAGTGGGGGTCTCTAGGCCCAAGACCGGTGGAGAGCACTCCCAGGGCCTACACTTGATCCCTTAGCTGGTCACATGACTGTGATCAGCAGACAGCACTGGGAAAGAAAGGGCCATGGGCCTTAGAGCAGCTGACTTTCCTTCAGGAGGAGGCCACTAATTGTCACGGCAACAGTATCAGGTTGCAGGCTGTGGCACACAGAGGGAAGGTGCACTGATCCTCAGAGCCAAACACTGTGTTTCCCCCCAAGTAAGACGCAGTCGGCAAATACCAATCAGCCTTGAAAACTGGAAGGCAGAGGTACCAGCATCCAGCAGCCTGCGCTGCCCATTCTGCTGTCACTGTTCTCTTGCTCTGTGGCAGCTCCATCAGGCAGGGAAGGCTGGATGGGGGCTGACATGCCTGGTTTTCAAGGCTGATCATTTTACAGCAAGGTTTTATTTTAGGGGGAGAGGGCAGCATCTTTCCGGCCTCCACCCAGTCCAGGCTTCTCTGCCACCCAAAATGTGACTCCTATAGGTGTTCCCTACACACCTCTGATGGTGTAGGGGGAGGCTGGCCAGCTTTAGGTGGCCAAGAATGATGGAACTCATACACAGCTGGCCATGGGAGAGGCACACTGACAGGAGCTCAGGTGAGCAGTGTCTCACAATCATTTCAAGAGCGCAGTTGCTGCTAAGTGGACTTGTATTTCCTGAACTCCTAATGTGTCTCTGTCATGGAGGCTGCAAATCCACTCCTCAGAAAACCTACACACAGCAGAGTCAAGGTGTGGAGACAGCAGATGCCCGAGGCAAGAACACACGTGCCAGGGTAGGGTCTTCGCTCTCAGAGCTCGGAAGGTGAGTTGAGCAGCCTTGTCCCTGCCCTCAGCACCTTTTGCTCTGGCCAGGGTGCACAGGCATCAGAGACCACAAATGATATCACATCATAGAATGACAGGCCAGGAGGAAGCAGGAAGCAAGGTGAGGGGCTGCAGTGAGAGGAGGAGAGAACTCTGTGACACTCAGTGGCCATGTGCTCTGACCTAATACTCACAAGTCTTGTTTTACTTGGTTCCCCAGAGCCCTAAAAGGAAGACAGTTGCAGCAGTTTTGGGGGATGCTGTGGTACAGGGCCTAGGGGCTGGGGCTCTGTCCTCTGATGGTTCAGCTTGGACATCTAACTCCTGTCCATGTGACCTGGGCAATTCACTTGACCACTCTGAGCCACTTTTCTCTCTTAAATTGAGAATGTTAATAATAGTATAAACCTCTTTTGACTTTTATGAAACTAAAGCTGTGATAGACACACGAGAAAGCCCACTGGCCCCAGAGCAGCCCATGTAGTGATTGCTTAGGGAATATGATTACTTCTACTGTTAAGATTCAGGCTGTGATTCCGAGTAAGCAAGCACTTATGTGAACAGTAGATTTTACAGAGCTCCATCCATGTGATGGGCTCCGGGGCTAGGGCTAGAGACAGGACCACCAGGTGGCTCCAGAGGTACCAGGATGGGGCAAAGGTGCCAGTGTGCACACTAATTTGGGGAGTACCGCCCTGTGGCACTGTTTCTGGGGATCAGGCTGCTTTAGACCCAGGAGAGTGTGGCCTTGCACCAAGGGCCTGTGCTTGGCCTGGATGTGAGGTAGACAGGTGTGGCTGGAGGAAGATGGGCCTCCTCATCTAAGTCAGGTTGAGGCCAGAGCAACCCCGGAGGATGGCGCCCAGCTTGGGCCCCAGATTTTTGTTCCTTTGAAAGCAGCAGGTGATTCCTAAAAGTCCCCTAGTGAGCTGTGAACAGGCAGCGTCCCGTGTCTGAGTGAGTTGGAGAGGTCAAAGGACACAGCTGGTACCAATGTCCTCTTGGAGACGCTCAGAGTCATGCAATGCCCCTCCCCCTGCTTTCCGGGCAGGGGCTCTCGGGTTCCTGCCCAGCTGGCCCCCTCTTGGCGCCAACCCAGGCGGCCCTGCAGTCGGGCGCGACTCAGCTGGCCCAGACGGACTCAGCAGCCTCCAGCACTGCCATGGTGACGAGGTTTCAAAACAACATCTGGAATGAGGCCCTGTGACATCAGCCTGTCTTCCAGAAACGCCTAACTTAAAAATTACAGAAGAGGAAGTTGTATAAACATTCAGCTTGAAAAGAAATGGCCTCGTAGGGCTGGTGGTGCTGCGCACAGGCTATGGATGTGGAGTTCTGAAACCCGAGCCTGAGATCCTGACAGACTTTCCCTTGGGGAAAGGAGCTTTGACCGTGGGTGGGACCCACCTGGCAGAGAGCTAGCAGCCAGGCTCCCGAAGGAATTTCAGCGGGAGTGAGTTCAAGGAGGAAATAAACTGCCTCCAGCCTTTCTCAAGTGGAAAAGGGATTTCAAATGTCCTTTTAGCCCAACACTGCCCAGCTGGGCGGAGCCAGAGGCCCGCGTCTTCTAAGCTCTTCCTCTCTGGGATCCCCAGGTCTCTATCTCTTCACCTGCTGGAAAACACCTGTTTTGAGCTGTGCTCGGGGGATAAAATTATTGGAAAAGCTTATTTTATCTTAATAAAATTTTGTTGAGATAATTATGTTTAGGAGAAGTTTTAATCTGATGCACCATTTATCAGCTCTCTCATTTGGCAAAAATTCCAGCACAATATCATGATATATTGATATTGATATCATCATGGGTCTTACAGATTTCTCCAGTTATAGTCACTTGTGTTTGTGTATTAGCTTTTAGATATGGTAGTGAGGCCCATTTTTTACTAATATTTGGACTCATTTCTCTCTTAATTAGTCATTAGATTTAGCACTTTTATGTCCTCTTATGACCTATCTTTTGACTATGTTAAACTTTTTCCTATGTTTTTTACTTAATGTCTGCTCTTTTTAATTTTCTTTTTCTCCTATTTTTTTTAGGTCTAATTATCTGTTTTTATTTAGTTTTTGAAGTGGAAACTTGGATAATTGATTTTCACCTTTCTTAAAAATGCGTTAAGGCTATAAATTTTCTTCTAAGGCAATAGTTTCATCCATAAATTTTAAATTGGAGTATTTTAATTATATTGTATAGAAAGTTATATTTATCTTTTATTGTGATTTCTTATATGATTCACAATTTGTTTAGCAATGTATTATTTAATGTCCAAGTGATTGAGGATTTTCCAGTGTGATGTCTCTATCTCTGTCTCTGTCTCTGTGTCTGTCTCTGTGTCTGTCTCTGTGGCTTGATTAATTCTTAGTAATAAGAAAATGAGGGTGTTACGGTTTATGTCTAGTTGTTCCTCCAAAGCCTCATGCAGTCATGGGGCAGGGACTTCTAGAGTTTGAGACTTGCCTCAGGACCCCTGGGATTATGTGTTTTAGTACTGATGGGATTATGGGTCTGAGTATTTCTGGGATTATGGGTGTAGCCTAAGGCAGATAGGCTGAAGCAGAGAGCCTGAAAGTAATATAAAGAGAGACAGAGAGACAGACTTGTGCTGTTGCTCTCTGCTCTCCTGGTTGTTCTGTTGCCTCTGCCACTGTTGTCGCTGTTCCACCGCCATGAACTGCTGCTCTCTGCCATGTGCTTCTCTGCCTTGGAGCCAGCTGAGCAAGGACTGAGACCTCCAGTCACTGTGAGCTAAATAAATCTTTCCTCCTTCATTTTGGGTGTTGGGTATTTGTCCCAGCAAGAAGAGAAGAATAACTAAGACAGAGGGCATATTGTGGATGATCTTAATCTCTGGAAGTCTGCTGAGGCAGTACATTACCTCGACAGTCTGAGTGTGGTGCTGAGCTTTGTATTTGTGCAGTAGGTCAAGTCTGATGATCACAGTTCTCAGGTCTTTATCTTGCTGCATCTTTCCTAACTTAAGGAAGCAGGTCCCGGTGTGAGTGTGGAAGTGTTCACTTACCTCTTCAGTGCTGTCATCTTTTGCTTTATATATTTTGAAACTTCACTTTTATGTGCACAGACTTTTATAGATTTTTATATTTTCCTGGTTACAAAATAGTGCTAAAATTTTGAAGTTTCTCTTGCTTTATAGTGGCGATTTTTGCTGAAAGGTACGTGATGTCAGTACAGCTCCCCCTACTACTTTTTGGATAGCATTTGCATGATGTTTCCTCCCCACTTTCTCTTCAGTTTGTGTTCACACCTTCAAGGCAAGCAGCACAAATTCATCTTTCTCATGTCTTACAGTCTTTTTCTTCTAACTGTGGACTTGCATGCAGTTCTATCTAATGTATTTCAGATGCATTGGGATCTGTCTGGTCTCTTACTTGGCTTCTAGTTGTCTTGAGTATTTTATATTCTGTTCTCTCACCTTAACCTCTTCAGGTCAGTATGTTTTTAAGTACTTTGCTTCTCTTTTTATTGTATTGTTGTAATTTTTCAACAGTTATTTTTATTGATAAAATACAAAAACTTATACTTCATATATTAGTCTTATATGAATTAGTACTTTACACCAACTCCAAGACAATGCTGAGAGCTTAGAGTATGCCATGCCATTTATTTTTTCCTATTTTTTAAAAGAATTGTCATGCATTTCAATTCTACATATACTTACAAACTCCAGGACATGTTATTATTAATGTGCTGTGGTCAGCATTCATCCACATTAATTCATATGTTGGCTTCTAGTCACGCTACATTCCTTCTGAATTCCTTTGTCCCACCCCGAGTTGTTTCCTCTAACTGGAGCAGGCTGACCTTCCATGTGGGCAGCCTCGGGGACCTGGTTCCCAGCAAAATGGACCTACCAGGTGACCCAGTATTTCAGTTGCAAATCAAAGTAAGACCGTATTGACAGTGTGCATGCTGTCCTCTCAGCTTGGCTAGTGTGTCTTCATGAAAACTCTCAGGCTAAGCTCACAAAGTTTCTGGACCCTATGGAGCCCATCCCAGGTGCTGCATCAGGTCCCAGGCCTGGGCTGTGTTGCTGGTCTGCATCCTCCTCTTCCCCTTGTGCTGCCCGTCATTCTGGGTGTCTTAGCTGCACACATAGGGCACCTATATCCTCCCCTCCTACAGCTGCCCTTGTATATTGCTGCTGCCCAAAGCACTGGGCAGCACAGACGTGGGCTGGGAACAGGGGACCCACTCTTCAATGCCTCCCACTAACATTTGTGTCTCAGCTTCTCTGCCCTGGATGTTAGCAGGCCACTAACAGGCCGGTAGGCCTATGCTCCCTCCCGCTGTGTGATCCTGTGCAACCCAGTGCTTGAGGAGACAGGGAACTGGCCCAGAGTAACTGATCTGTAAATACTTGTGGGGAGAGTGATTGCAAACAGGGATAGGATAAAGCCACCCATAAGGCAGAGTCTGTGGACATGGCTCAAACTTGCTTCAGTTCTTTCTGAACCAACAACACCTGGTTTACTTTGGACACTGATTTGAGCATTGGCTGGGATGTGGAGTCACCAGGTGCTGAACCTGGAAAAAGAGCAACAGAAGATGTGACCTGCCATGTATGGGAGGCCTTCTCCAGAGCTGGCCTTATGGAAGGATGCAGAATGCTTTGATCCACATAGTGGAAAATCCCGCTTTTCTTCAAAAATTTAAAATATTGGTCAGGCAAAGTCGTTGCTCATGTGGTGTGACTCAGACTGTGATGAGGTCAGATCAGCCCTCTGCATCTGTGGCATGTGCTGTGGGTGGAGAGAGGGTGGCCAGGGGCATACATTCTGCCGCCTGTGAGCAGCCCAGCCTGTGGCTTTGTGGCTCAGGCTTCCTTGGCGAGTGGGAAACCTGATCCTTTAGCTACTTGCCTCTTCCTGCCACAGGAGAGCAGCCCATGGAAGCGGGGCAGGGACTCAGAACTCCCAGGGTGCCTGAGCATGAGGAGGTGAGTTAGGCTTCCCACGAGGAGCACCGGTGGTAGCACTCACTTGCTCACTGTCCCTAATTCCACGTGATTTGTATTTGCTGCTGCGAATGCCAGGAGATATTTGAAGCTACTTTGCTAGATGCTGGTCTTATATGTTGGTTGTTGGGATCTCAGGGAACCTTAAGACATCATTTTGTTAGTAAAGAGGGATTTGGTAGAAAGGAGGAGAAGAATAATAGAAAGTGAGTAGAATTAGCAAATCATTGGCACAATTTCTGCACATTGCCCTTTGAACTTGACGGTCTGACTAGGGTCGTCCACATTTTGTGCACAGCCCCCAAGCCTTGTCCTCTCTGTGGCTCCTGTGCTCAGCATCTTCTGCATACCCTCCTTTGTGTACCCACACCCAAGTCACCTAAGGCTCAGCTCAGCAGAGCATCTGCCTTTAAGGCTCATCCGGATTCCCTCCCTCATCCTGTACTCTCTGTCGTTTCTATTTGAAACAGCAAACAATAAAAGTTTTATGTTTTTACCAAAGAATAATTTCTGGATGCCAAATCTAGGTAGGGAGAATTTATCTGTCAATCTGTACTTCCACCACCAGTGTAGGAGAATGAAAAAGTTTTTAGGGCCCCATGAGGTTCCATCTGTCACAGGAATAGATTGTGATTTATTGTCTTGGTATTGTTTAAAAATATTTTTAAAATATTGAGCATATAAAAATAAATTTACAACATGTGTACAGGCCCTAAAAAAATGAAAGTGCCATATTTATCTATATATGAGTAATCAAGCTGAAAAAATACCTTACCATGGAGAGGCCCATGGTGTCTACAGAGGCAACCACTGCCCTTCACTTTGAGGATCATTCCTCTGCTTTCCTGTGTTGTTTACCATATGCAGTCGTACTCCTGAATCTTTCTTTAGTTCTTCTTATTTCTGATTAATGCTTGGATGATTCTTTAAATCCTTTTACTTTTAATTTATCTATATTGTTCTGTTTCTCATGAGCTTCTTATATATAGCATATAATTAGGCTGAACATTTTATCCATGCTACTAATCTCTGTATTTTAGTTGGAATATTTACACCATTTATGTTTAAAATGTTAATTGTTACGTTAGGGCCCATGTCATTTTATTATTTATTTTTGCTTGTCTTTATCTCTCATTCCTCCAATTCTTTGCTTTGGCTATACTTTGGATTAGTTGACAATTTTTTTAGGAGTTCACTTTGATTTATGTGTATTTCTTTTGTAATATGACTTGAACAGTGGTTGATGTATATACTCCTACTTACACACATAATCCATCATGCTGCCTGTTGGTGCTGGCATTTTACCTGTGGAGTAAAGTGTAGAAACCTTATTCATACTTATTTCCTTTTACCTCCCTCATTTCTTAAATTCTCTCTTTCTTGGTGGCCAACTCAGCCCACCCTGGGGTTGGGGCTGGCACAGCATGTGGTACTGGAGTGCCAGGGAACAAACTGCTATCCCTATACACTTGCTTAAGCTTGTCTAAGCAGGCACTTTAGACTGTTGAGCTATCTCGCTGGCCCAAATACTCTCACTTGAAGTATTTCTTGTGTATTACTGAGCCTGCAGCGGGAGCTATGACAAGCTCTGCTTCAGCCATGAAATATAGTTAAATCCATGTGGGAAAGATAGTCAATTGTGGTAGCTTCTGGTTTTGCCTATTTAATTGTTCCTGTTTCTTTTCTGAAGGTTTCAGCTATTTTATTATCTTCTGTTTGGTAAGCTTTTGTTTGCAGCTCTTTGAGAGAGGTATACCAGTGGTGTATTCTTTGTTTTATTCACTGGATAATGTCTTTATTTTCCCATCAGTCCTGAAAGGTAGTTATAACACATATAGGATGTATGCTTGGTACAAATTTTCTTTCATGAGGAAATATATTGTGCCTTTCTTTCTGCTTTCCATATTTTATTTTATTTTATTTTATTTTTGTCTTTTTGAGACAGGGTCTTGCTATGCAGTTGAGGCTGGCCTTTCGTAGCCCAGGCTGGTCTCGAACTCGCACCAATCCTCCTGCCTCAGCCTCCCGAGTGCTGGGATTACAGTTGTGCGCCACCACGCCCAGCTGCTTTCCATGTTTTAAAGTGTGATACATACTGTTGTCTGAATCCATATTTCCTAGGTAACATGTCATTTCTCTTGGTTGTTTTCAAGAATTTTCTGTCTTAATTTTCATCAGTTTAGTTCTGACATCTTGGTTTTAATCATTTTATGTTTATTGTTTTTGGTTCATTTCTCTGTTTGTTTCTTTTCAACATTTTCTACTTCTAGCAACCAGGCCTGGAGCCTGAGTGAGACCACCCTGGGCCCACAGGAAACTCATTTGACCCAGCAACCAGACCCAGGCCCAGCATGTGAGACACCCCTGGGCCCACTAGAATCTCATTTGACCCAGTAACCAGGCCCGGGATGTGATGTAGACCACCCAGAACCCATATGAAACTCATTTGACCCAGAAAACAGGCCCAATGCATGAATGAGACCACCCTGGGCCAGCCAGAAACTAATTTGACTCAGCAATCAGGCCCAGTGTGCCCAGCGTGGAAAATTGCTGCAGAACTCCCTCAGAGAGACTAGAGACAAGACCTACCCAAATGATCCAGGAGCAGAACATCTTGCCAGAATGGCATAGCAGGTTTGCCTCCAAGGGCTGCAACAGGAAGAAGTGGAGCTCAGAAGCCAGCCCCAAGCCACACTGACCTAGATGACTCTGAACTTGGTAGATCTGGACCTGGTGCTAAGTTAAGAACTCTACCAATGGTCTAAACCAAAAGTCAGAAGGCAGGGACAAAGAGAAGGAGTAAAATGTGCTCTCAGGCCCCAAGCCCACCCAGAACAATTACAGGAGACAATAGCATAGAAAAAATTGGAAATCACACACCTGAGCTCTGAAATAATAGCATCTGAAGTAAAGAAACAACTGCAGAAAGACATAGAGAAAATCAGATCAGAAATAATTTCTGAAGTAAAAAAAGAAATAATACCTATAATAAAAGAAGTACTAAATGATTTTAAAGACAATGATAAAAAAATAGGGGAGAATAGAAAAATGATGGAATCCTTGAATGAGCAATATAGGAAAGTCATAGAATGTATAAAACAGACTCAAAGTGCTATACAGGAACTTGAAGCCTCAATCACAAGCTGGCAAAACCATTTCAATGAAAGTGAAAATAGACTCTCAGACCTTAAAGACACCATTGCAGCTAGTGAAGAGGTAAGAAAAGATCTCTTAATAACAACTAGGATGCAAGAAAAAATAATTTAACATCTGCAAGATGATGCAAAGATGAACAATGTAAGACTAATAGGCATCAATGAGAAAGGAGTCTGTACAAATGATATAAAAAGTATATGGGTAGAAGTAATAGCAGAAAACTTCCCAAATATGGGGAAACAATTTGACATTCAGTAACTGAAGCATACAGAACTCCAAATAACATCAACTCAATTAAAGCCACACCCAGACATATAATAATCATGATCTCAGAAATTCTGCACAGGAGCAGTATACTGAAAGTTGCTAGAGAAAAGAAACAGATCACATTTAAAGGAAAACCCATCAGAATAACAGCAATTTTTTCTTTAAAACCATCAAGTCAAGAAGAGCATGGGGCAAAGTACTTCAGAAAACAAATTCCAGCCCAGACTGCTACACCCTGAAAAATTCTCTTTCAAGTTCAGTGGAGAAACGAACTACTTCCAGGACAAAGAACACCTAAACAATTTCATGATAACAAAGCCAACCCTGCATAGTTTACTAAAAGATATTCTTGAGAAGGATCAAAATGACCATAGCTCCATGAAGAAGAATGGAAAGAACCCACAAAATAGGGCAAATAATTAAACACAGGAGAGAAAGAAGTATACAAAAGCAGTCATTTAACTATTCTTTTATATACAGCAGCAGAATATGTCCATCAGCATATTCTACAAATAGACTTCTCCTGCACCCCATGGGTCATGATTCTGTCTGATTCTACAGGGTGAATATCAAGGAAATAGCAGTAGCTCAGTCCTACAAATGACAACTGGCCACCAGTAAGCATCATGGACACTGTCCATGTACACAACATAGTAGAACTTTGTGTGATATCCTATCTCCAAACTGTTAGAAGTGATAGTCATACATTTGCCATTCTAGTATTTATGTTATGTTTTATTCTTAGTAATTCTTAGTTTTTATCTTTTTCTCAGTTGATATCTTTGTATATATTAACCTATTCAAATACTATGTAATATGAATTGATTACAGATTTATACTATGATACACAATATTCTGGTCTCTAAGTTGGAATCATGATTTGATTTGAATTTTGGAATATTGTTTTGAAATATTTAATTTTAAGTAATTAATATTTGATTAATTTTCTGACTATTGTTTAATTATACTTTTTGTTTTATGATTCATACTGTATCTCTGACTTACAATTAACTTATAAGACATGGTATTTTATTTTCTCCTAGTATTAGAAACTTTAAAAAGAAAAAAAAGTATATATGTATACACAAGGATATACTTTGTCTTAGTTCACTGAGAATAAAAGTTTGTACTAATACTGTTCAGACAAGATAACAGGTCTGCACTCTTTCCTCTGAATAACTACTATAAAGATAACAACATGCATGGTATTAATTGTAACCATCCTACTAACTTGTTTTGAAACTGTTTCATTGATATTTTAGCTTTTTACTCATTAAAATGAATAAAAAATTTTATCTATTTCTAGGGCTGGCAAAATAGCTCAGCAGATAAAGCTCCTGTAAGCAGGCACAGAGGCCTGGGGTTCAATCCTGCTCCCTCACTGTGCTGAGCTGCAACTGAGATTGGGCGTGGTGGCGTACACGCCTATAATCTCAGCTATTGAGAGACTGTAAGGCAGATCATTATGAGTCAGATCCAGTAGTGAGGCCCTGAACACCGTGTAAATTTGGCCTTAAAAATAATTATTTGTTTGTTGATACTTTGTAAAATTTCATTTGTTTCTATGGAATTTTTAAGTGATTGAGAAAGCATTTAGATGATTGCTACTTTAAAATCTTTGTCAGATAATTCCAACATTTGATTCACGTTAACGTTGGCATCAGCTGATTGTGTTTTCTCATTTAATTTTCTGATTCATAACATTCCATGTGACTTAAACAAATATTAATCTTTTATAGGGTCTTGCTATGATCCTCCTGTCTCAGCCTTCCCATTGCTGGGATTACTGGTGTGTACCACCAAGCTGGCTTTCAGTGGCCAGCACAGCGTGGACCAGCACAGCATGAGATGCTGGGGATCAAGTCCAGGTCCTTGCATTTGCCAGACAGGCACTTAGACCACAGAACTATCTCCCCAGTCCCATCTGTGACTTTCAATTACATCTTGTACATTTTGTTTACTTCTAGGAGACTTATCTGATTTAAATCTCTTATCAGAGCTATGCAGCAGCCTTCTGTGTAGGTGTGGTATGCAGTTTTGTTCTACCATAATGGCCCTTTCTTGCACTCATGTTTTAGATTTTGGAATCTTTGCATGACCACTCTGGTCTGCCTAAATCTTCTGGAACTGCTGGGGTTCTGCCTTAGACCTCTGCACCCTAGGTAAGAAGACCTTCCCTGACTCCCTGGGACCACTAATAGCTGTCTGTGCTTGGGTCTTCTCTACCATCCTGTTATATGTAGGGTAGGAAAATGAAGCTTTGGGGAATGCTCTGTGCTGGGGAACAGGGCCACCTGTTGTGTTCCATGATAGAGTGTGGCCACATTGGCATGTGGCTCTGCTCCTCACAGAAGTGTGTGAGCCCACACTCTGGGGCTCTGCTCATGGTGCAGAGGCTAGCTCCCTACAAAGTCTCTGCTGAGCGACCCTCTTGCCTGAATTCTTGCTTCTTGACTGGGTTCTCTTTTGCTTGCCCATTGGTAGTGTTGGGTTGAAGGCCTCCCCAGCATTGTGTGTGTACAGTAGGTAGAAAGACAATCTTGGGACTCACCACACTCTTGTTCCTTAAGTCCTGAGGTCCCTGGTCAGTTCTTTCTGACTTACAGAATCTTGTTATTGTTGCCTGTTGAGTAAATTTCCAGGACTCAGCGTGGAGGAGGGAAGTGAGCCTATGTGATCTTATCCTGGAACTGGAAGTCTCTGTTCTGCTGACTTCTGAACATATTATGACTGTGATCATGTAGGGATTCCTCTTTGGTCAGCTTACTCCTGTTACTCAGTGTTATGTTCCAGGAACTCATTCATGCAAGCATGATGTGCTAATCACCGTTCTGCTATTGATGGACCTTTTGAAGAGATTTTTTTTTCTCCTGCTGAGCATGCCCTGTACATGCCTCGAGGCCACTGTGTTAGTTTCTGCAGGGTGAGTCCTAGCTGGCCATCTTCTTGTGCTCTAGTGAAAGCCAAGTTCTTTCCAGAAGTGGTTGCATCAATCAATCCTTTCATCAGTAGGTACAAATTTCTTACAGGTTTTCTCCTTCTCCTTCTCCTTCTCAGCCTTCTCCTTCTTTCTCTTCCTCCTTCTCCTTCTCCTTCTCTTTCCCACCTGCCTCTCTTCCTCCTCTACTTCTTCTTTCCCTAGTCCTTCTCTTTTTGTTCTCCTTCTCCCCACCACCTTTTTTTTTTTTTATTTTTTTTTTTTTTTTTT
>PVJA010000847.1:87221-146758 GCA_004027025.1 Myocastor coypus | reverse complement strand
GCCATTAGAATACAACAAATCATCAAGAAGATTATACATCACGACCAGGTAGGATTCATTCCAGGGATGCAAGGATGGTTCAATATACGCAAATCTATAAATGCAATACACTATATCAACAGAACCAAGACCAAAAATCACATGATCGTCTCAATTGATGCCGAAAAGGCCTTTGACAAAGTGCAACACTCATTCATGTCCAAAGTCCTATAGAAAATTGGAATAGAGGGCCTCTACCTCAACCTGATAAAAGCCATCTACAACAATCCAACAGCCATCCAACAATCCATAATTCTAAATGGGGAAAAACTGAAGTCTTTTACTCTCCAATCTGGTACAAGACAAGGATGCCCCCTATCGCCACTTCTATTCAATATAGTTCTGGAGTCACTAGCTACAGCCATTAGACAAGAAAGAGAAATAAAAGGAATAAGAATAGGTAAAGAAGAAGTAAAGTAAAACTTTCATTATTTGCAGATGACATGATAATCTACTTAGAAGACCCAAAGAACTCCACCAAAAAGCTACTGGAATTGATACACAAATTCAGTAACATAGCAGGTTACAAAGTCAACACACAAAAGTCAGTGGCACTCCTCTACACAGATAACAAACACACTGAAAGAGAAATTAGAGAAACAATACCTTTTTACAATAGCACCAAAAAAAAAATGAAATACTTAAGAATTAACCTAACTAAATAAGTAAAACATCTATTCAATGCAAGCTACAGTACTCTAGAAGAAAAAAAAAAAAAAAAGAGATAGTAGAGCGTTTCAGAAAATGCAAAGATATTCCCTGCTCCCAGAAAGAAGAACCTACTTTGTGAAGATGGCCATACTCCCCAAATTGTTATATGGATTTAATTCAATCCCTATAAAAATACCATCAACATATATCACAGACCTGGAGAAATCATTCCTAAAATTTATTTGAAACCAGAAAAAAACCTAGAATTGCAAAGACAATCCTGGGCAGCAAAGATAAGGCAGGAGGCATTACAATTCCTGACCTAAAGTTATACCACAGAGCTACCATGATAAAATCAACATGGTATTGGCAAAAAGTAGACCTGAGGATCAGTGGACTAGATTAGAAGATTCAGAAGCAAATACAAACACACTCAGCCACCTTATTTTTGACAAAGAAGCCAAATATGTTTACTGGAAGAAAGATAGCCTCTTTTACAAATGGTGCTGGAAAAACTGGCTGTCCACATGATGAAAATTTAAAATTAACCCAGGTCTATCACCATGCACTAAACTAAAGTCAAAATGGATTAAAGATCTAAATATTAAAAAAGAAACACTAAATCTCCTGGAAGAGAAAGTCGGAGTAAATGTTGAAGACATCGGGGTAGGCAAAGAGTTCATGGACAAAAATTAAAATGCACATTTAACGCTTGAAAGAATCCACAACTGGGACCTCCTCTGGCTGAGAAGTTTTTGCACGTCAAAAGAAGTTACCAACAGAGTGAAAAGACAACCCACAAATTTTGAAAAGATTTTAACTAATAAATATTCAGACAAAGGTCCTGTATCAGAATTTATAAAGAACCCATTTGATACCCATTAGGGTATCAAAATGCAACGACTCAATCCAGAAATGGGCATCTGAGATGAACACACACTTCTCAGAGAAAGAAATTCAACAAGCCTATAAATACATGAAAAAATGCTCCACATCACTAGCCATCTGTGAAATGCAAATTAAAACACTTAGATACCATCTCACCCCAGAAAGAATGGCTACCATAAAGAAATCAACCAACAACAAATATTGGAGCGTCTGTGAAGAAAAAGGAACACTTCTCCACTGCTGGTAGGAATGCAGACTGGTGCAACCATTATGGAAAGCGGTGTGGAGACTCCTTAAAAAACTAGAACTGGAAATCCCATTCAACCCAGCTATCCCTCTACTGGGAGTTTTCCCAGAAGAACTGAAAACACCATATCATAGTGACATCTGCACACGTATGTTCATAGCAGCATAATTTATAATAGCCAAATCTTGGAAACAACCAAAACGCCCATCATCTGAAGAATGGTTAAAAGTAATGTGATATTTTTAAACAATGGAATATTACTCAGCTATAAAGAATGATAAACTGGAAAACCTCATTTATAAGTGGATGTATCTTGAACATAGACTCATAAGTGAAATCAAGCAGACCTACATATGTAAATATCGTACAGTCTCCCTAGTGTAAGAACTCAAAAGAAGAAATAAAAATGGAAAGGCATAACACAGCTGAATGGAAACCAAGGACTTAAGCATTAAATAGCAATGTGACTGCAAACAGAAAAGATAGGAAACATGGCAGGAGCAAAACTATGCACTTATATACACAGGATGAATTAGATAATGGTCCTAAGAACCACCAAAATAATTTTCACACTGAGCATAGCAATGGGTTATACTAAAATGATGCTTGGAATTCCTGTCACTCTTGTCTTTTAGATTTGTGCTGTTGCTAATGTAACTTCAGTTACTGCTATACTCTCAAGTAAATGATTGGTCTACAAGAAAACTAAAAAGGGTATTAAATGAGAGTAAGAGACTAGGAAAAATGCCATAGGATTGACCAGCTACAATTTTGTATATATTTAGATTTCTAAGTGTCTGTGTAAAAATGTGTAACTGTTTTTATCACATTGTATAGGAATTTGCTAGAATACTAATGATTGATGAAAAATACCAATTCCAAGTTAAGTGTAAGATGTTTAATATTCAGAAAGACAGTGATGTTAAGCTCAAGTACCTATGCTATAGAGTAATAGTTTCATGAAGCTTCTCTTCTGGAGGGTTAGGAATGTAAGTTTACAAACAAAAAATTAGAGAAAAATAAGGGCTACAAATATTGCCAATATTTTGATCCTAGCCCTTCAATGAGGACTCAGGACACAAGAGAACTGTGCTGTAACATCCTGTAACTCAGTAGTTTCCCAAATTTTCTGCTTAAGGAGATTATGGGACCACAGAGGAAAGGGATTGACAATGTATAGTGTGCCTAAGGAGAGTCACCTAGAGAGAAAACATCTCAGGCTTTCACAGAGAGCAAACCCATAAAGGAATGGCTGTGACTCATCCAGATGGCTGACACTGACAACAGCTCTGCAAAGCACTGTACATGGTTTCAAAGTAAATCTTGAGGGGATTTGACTGACCTTGGGAGATATAAAAGTTATATATTTTGTTATGCAGGTCTTGCTTTAATTTGCCCTTACCCACCCAGCATAAAAGTTTAACCACAAGGCATAACATGTAAAGCTAGATTGGTATGCTGAGCTGTAAAAGGCTTAAATCAATAGCTTCCAACACTGCCAGTTCTGCCAGTAATCCATTGTGATTACAGAATATTAAACTATGTATACAACTGGTTTCTCTTAGTTCAATGAGAAGAAATTTTTTGTACCAACGATGACTACAAAAATTATCATGTCTACATCCTATGCTCTATATAACTACTACAAGGACAATAATATGCATCATATCAATCATAGGGAATGTACTACTTACGTGTTTTTGAAACTGTTACATTGTTATTCCTTATTAAAAGAAAAAAATGAAAATTTTTTTTATTTTTTTATTTTTAAAATAAACAAGAACAGCTGGGTGTGATGGCATATGCCTGTAATCCCAGCACTTGGGTGGCTGATGCAGTCGGATCAGTGCGAGCTCGAGACCAGCCTGGGCTATGAAAGTGTGCTCACAGCCACCTGAACTGCATAGTGAGACCCTGTCTCAAAAGGACAAAAAAAAAAAAAAAAAAGACCCTAAAATAAAACAGAAAATTGAACAAGTCAAATAAAAAGAACAATTTTTAAATGAGCAATTAATTAGTTAATGTTACATAATAGTAAAAGATTGGCTATAAAATGGCAAGTTTAAAGGAAATAGTTTTAGAATTTTTATATGCTTTGAAAAAGAGATTAAAATAAACAGCATCAAGTTTTAAGAGGCAGAACCAGGCATCAAGTTTATTTTTAAAACTGAAGTAAACTATGTTGTCAACAGTGTCCTAACAGGTAAAGTAAGAAGCATAAAAGTTAAAACTAAGAAGTCCAGCATATTTGCAATTTGAAACAAAAGTACCCCTACATTTTCTACAAATCCATAGTAAGCTTATTCAAAAGCTAGCCTTTTTTCAAATGACCTATTTCCTTAACTTTTTAATCTTAGTTAAATTCCTTTGCCTTTGTTTAATATCATATAACCAATGCTAGCTATAAATGTTTTCACTGTTACTCAATATATGAGAATTGAATTAAAATTTTTGATTAGATGAATAAATTAATTTTTCTAAGTATTTATCTTCACTTTTTTTGAAATGTTGGCAAGTTAGAACTTCCCATGAGATGGGCTTCCCATGAGAACAGCCGTGCAAGCTCCAGAAATTTCCTATTAGACCCATTTTCATGAATACAGACTTTTGGTTAAAGGGCCTCATAATGACAATACATTAGAAGACTTCTGGAGGAATTTGGGATAAAACAGAAATGGATCTTTTTTATTTAGAAAAGTTATTGAATACAAAATAACCTGAATTCTTTCTTACATTTAATATAATATAAAATGATTTTATATAAATCTATTATCTCCTTCTAGATGATTCATGAAATTGTTTTATATAACTCTAACAACTTAATCAGAGTAATTAATAATTTACCTCTTTTAATTCTAGATAGGAGGCTAGAAATTACAACTGAGTTTTTTCATTTTGGTGTTATTTCTAGTAAACTCATTAACTCACTTCTTATGTGTGTTGCTGTTGTTTATTTGCATGGGTTTTCTGATTTCAAAATAAAATTGGTCTCAGATGCAGCTGTTCTGGCTTGTCATTTGGGTCTTTGCACATTCCAATAGCATTTTCCACTGGAATGTTGACTTTAATGAATGAAAGACCAGATGTTTCAGGTGCATCCAGCCTGGGTAGAGAAGAGTATACATAACAGGTCTCTAATGCCTTTTCAAATAGTTACTGAATTAGCTCTTCAAAATATCACTGTCTACATGGAAGCTCAACATATTCTGTTAAAGAGAAATTTATAATTTTTTTTTTTGAGACAGGGTCTCACTATGCAGTTCAGACTGGCCTTGTGCTCACTTTTGTAGCCCAGACTGGTCTTGAACTCACACCGATCCTCCTGCCTCAGCCTCCCAAGTGCTGGGATTACAGGCGTGTGCCACCACGCCTGGCGAGTATAATATTTTTAAATGTCAGATTTTTTCACAGAAATAAGACTTTATGTACATTATCTACTAATATAAGTGATCTGATAAGTGATTTTTCTGCTATAACATAATTAAGTTACTACAAAACCCCAACCAAATATGATGCTCTACAAGTAATTGTCTCAATGGTAAAAGGCCACATATAAAGGTGAATGTTTGTCAAATATCCAACAGCAACTATTTCTCTGAAAAAACTAATACAAACATGTTAAAATGAGTAAACAGCTATAAAATCTGAGCTTTGCTATACAAATCCATCAGTGCATTATACCTGTCTTGTGTTCAAGAGTAATAGGCTTTTCTTTTCTTTTAATTACTTCCTATGTTAGTTTGTTAAAAATACCAGAACAGTAACACAGACTGGATAGCTTAAATACAAATTTATTTTCTCAGGGCAGGAGAGATAGCTCAGTAGAATAAGCACTTGCCTGGCAAGTGCAGGGTCCTGAGTTCAATCCCTGGTACCCCCCCCCCAAAAAAAAAAAAAAGAATAAAAAAGAATTATTTTCTCACAGTCCTGGAATCTAGAAGTTCAAGATCAAGGTAACTGTGCAGTGGGTTTCCTCTGAGGGCTGTGGAGCAAGGATGTGTTCCAGGGCTTATGGATAACTGCCTCATCCGTGTTTCATTTTGCACATGCTTTTAAGACTTTGCTTTTCTCTCACCTCATTACATAATTTTAAATAAGATCTTTTTTTAATTCACCTAGTTTGAGGTTGAATGGCCTAAAATCTATGGATTGATATCTTTTGTCAGATCTAGATAATTCATACCCCTAATACCTTCAAATATTACCTTTTCCTATTGTCTCTGCCTGCTCCTTCTGGTACGCCAATTAGACATATTTTCTACCTTCTTTCAATGTCTCCTTTCTTTCTCATCCTCCCCCTCTGCCCAGAGAGTGAGTTTGAGCTCCTCCAGTGCAGGCAGCTATGGTAACTGTGGTGCTTATTGACATTTCTCTGAGGAGTTGCTATGGAATGTTGACATCTGGAAAATGTCTTCCTTGTTTCTTTTAAGTCACCAATGTTCCCTCAAGGGCTTTACTCATATAAGAATCTAAATCAGATCTCAACCAACCTAAGGAGTTTGCCTTAAAGAGTGCTTCCTTTTCTGATACAGTTGAGCATAGGCCATGGCACCCAGGAATTCTGTATTCCTTGTGGTGGAAATAAATGTTCAGGTGACCAAATAACCAAAGGAATGTGCACAGTGTATAACCTTGAGATGGCACTGTGCTCTGTGGGCTTCCGTTAGATCTGAGACCTAACAAATGATTATAAATTATTATACACTCAAGTCTTTTTTAAATTAACCAACAATATACATTATCTTGGGACCGTGGCTCAACCCTCAGGCCTACTAATGTCTGTGTGCCTAACATTACTATGTTGTCCAGAGTGGTGTCCAACTCCTATGCTTAAGCCATGTTCCTGATGAAGCCTTCCAGGTAGCTGGGACTATAGGCATACCAAGCTTACTAGGCATCCTGTGTGTGGCTTACCTGCAGGCTATAGCCCTTTGAACACACATGATGGACTTGATGTCTCAGTTCAAGCAAACTCCTGGCCTTGGAAGCTTCTAATTCTCTACGATCCTAAAATAACCTCAAGGCTAGTGTGGCTTCTTTCTTGACTTCATCTCGGGACTTTCATTTTCCTTTCATGTTTAGCTTGAAAATTTCTTACTATTTTATTGTTGTTTCAGTGTTTCCAGAGATTTTTGAAATATGTCCATCCTTTCTCAATGTTTTTTAGCTGTGAAGGGGCATGGAGGTGACTTAAAGAATTTAGCTTACCATTGCTATGAACAGGAAATTCTCCCATAGATTATAGTATAGAAAATGGTGGAAGTTTCGTCTGAATGATAAGCAGTATGCATTGAGAATATTGTAGGCTTTATCTCTCTTAATTCCTTCAAGAAAGAACACCTCGAGACAGACAGTATCTTTAAGAAGTACAACAGAATCCCTAAGAGGTTAAGTCACCAGGCCAATGTCGTCTGACAAGTAATCGATAGAATCTGGAGCATAGTTTATTGAGCATAGTGATTTCTGACATTAAAAGCCCATTTTTTCACTATGGTCTGTTGTGATATTTTCAATCCTTTTTATTCTCTTACTTTGAAATTTTTCAAACTGTTGGAGAAGTTGCAAGAATAACACAATAAACATCTACATTCTAATCCTTAGATTCATGTTCACCAGTTTGTATAAATTTGGTTTCTATGGTTGCTTAGTCCCTGTCCCTGTCCCTGTCCGTTTCTGTCTCCCCTCTCTTCTCCCTTAGTGTTTCTTACTTCCCCTGTCCTTCTGTCCATCACTCCATCCCTTCATCCACCATTTGACAGTTAGGTTCAGATACTAATCTTTCACCATCTATCTCCTAAAAATAAGATCCGTCTTCTACAACCACAATACAATTTAGACTCCAAAGAAAGTAAATATTATTGTAATGTTACTATCAAATCGGGAATCCATTGTAAGTACCCAGTTGTCCCAATAAATTTACTTATATCTGGGTTTGTTTGTTTTTTTTTTTTTTCTTATCCAGGATCTGATAGGGATCATGCACTTCCCTTAGTTGCTATTCTATGACTAATTATTTTTAAAATAAATGGTTAGATATTCAACAAGATGTATTCATATAAATAATGATTTGAGCAAGAAGAACTTTTTATAGGTTTATTACATTGCTTTAAAATATTTTTTAAATGTGCACAATTTATGTACTTTTTCAACTAATATATTTTTGAATAAAAGGCCACACTTTAAAATAATATATGATATTCATAACATACTAAGTTTTTGGTTGGCATGTTTTCTTCCTTTATTGATGAGTCATTATTTATTAAAAATTATTTGGTTTTATATAAAAATTGGGTTATGAAATGTTGAAAATAATTCATTTTATATTTCACAATATAATTGTCAATTTACTCTATTTCATTTAAAAATTGGACTATCTAGCCAACTACGGTAGTGCATGTTTGTAATCCCAACAATCTAGGAGACTGAGGAAGGAGGATCAAAAGTTCAAGGCAATCCTGGACAATTTAGCAACTTAGACTCTCAAATTTTAAAAAGAGCCAGACATATAGCTCAGAACAAAGACCCGTAGTATGAGGACTCTCAATTCATAACATCCAAGAAGTCTTTAGTACTAAATCATAATTTAATTAAAGGGGGAAAATATTAAGCAATTTCAAGGGATTTTAGAGGACTGAAATCTAGTCTATTTTCTATTGCCATAGTGAATTACCTGAAATGGGGTACTTATAAAGAGAAGAGGTTTATTAGCTCTCAATTTTGTTTCTATGTATTTAGTACAGGGTCTACAGGGTCTCATCACACACATCAGACTCATAGTGATCCTCCTGTTTTCAGTCCCCCAAGCATTGGGATTACAAGTATGCGCCACCTAGTCTCAATTGCCCCCTCAGCATGCCCCCAGGGGCAGGGCCAGCACTGCATGCTGAGGATTGAACCCCTGTTTTTGCATCTGCCTAACTAGGCACTTTAGTGCACTGAACTATCTGGCCAGCCCTGCTTACAATTTTGGAGGCTGACAGTCTAAGTTAAGTCTTGTAAGGACTTCATGGTAGATGCCATCACAGTGGGAGTGAGAGGGATCGCATGGTAAGACAGAGACGGAGGAGAGGCCAGTCTTGTCCTTTCCTAACAACTCACTGCTGTGGGAACTAACTGAGGTTCCACATGCAATACTGTCAAATGCAGCACCTTCAGTGCCTTAAGCACTTCCTGCTAGGCTCTACCGTCACAATGAGGACCAAAACTCCCAAAATGTGAACCCTTCTGGGACAACCCAGATCCAAATCTTAGCAAAAGTGACCTTCACGGTAGCTTTAAAATGTTGCCATAATGTAGCTACCATCCTGGATATCTCTGAAAATACGTCTGCTACTCCTTGGTAATGATGCATTTTATTTGTACTAAAACATAGTTTGAAAATCAGAAAACATTGCAAATCAAGAATTCACTCTCAAGTCCCTAGCACTCAGGAGGCTGAGGCAGGAGGATCACCATGAGTTCAAGGCCAGCCTAGGCTACATAGTGAGACTCTGACTCAAAAATCAATAAAGTAATAAATAAATAATTCACTACTTACCATATGTATAATCTTTAAAAAGTCAACCTCTTTGAACTTCCCTTTTGTCATATACCGGGGATTATAATAATTACTCTTTAAGATTATTTGAAGAAAGAATTAAAGTATGGAAGACAGTGTAGGATGTGAAAAGTTATTAGTTTCATTTCAGACACAAATAAAAAAATCATATCCTCCCACATGACAGAAACTGTTTAAGAATTTTGAAGTTAATCTCAGCTATAGGAATTAATTCCACTAACTCAGGTAGTGCTTTCTTCTTGCCTGTTATTTTTGAATTTTTAAAGGAGGTTTTTATTTTTTGTTTTTGGTGTTGAGGCCCGAACCCAGAGCTTCCAGCCTGCTAGACAAGCATTCTACTGCTGAGCCAAAACCCCAGCCCTTTTAATTTTTTTTTTCTTTTTTTTGAGACAGGGTCTTGCTATGCAGTTCAGGCTGGCCTTGAGCTCACTTTTGTAGCCCAGGCTGGCCTCGAACTCACACCAATCCTCCTGCCTCAGCCTCCCAAGTGCTGTGATTACAGGCGTGCGCCACTATGCCCGGCTCCTTTGAATTTTTGAAACATGTCTATTACTATTATTACTATCAATCATATCTTTTATTGGTATTGAGCTGATTAAATAATCTTTTCAATGTTAAATGAATTTGTTACTTTTTCTTCCTTAAAGGTACTATTACTGATACTTTTATATATTTCATATATATCAGAAAATGAAGGAGCCAGGCGTCACAGCGCACCCCTGTAATCCCAGCACTTGGGAGGCTGAGACAGGAGGATCAGTGTGAGTTGGAGACCAGCCCGGGCTATTTTGAGTTCAGGGCCAGCCTGCACTGCATAGCAAGACCCTGTCTCAAAAAGACAAAAAAAAGAAAAGAAGAGAAAATGAATAACATTACATCAAAAAAGGTGTTATGAACTCATCTGATTTTAATGGAGATTTTTCATTTGTGGGTATGATACTGGTCTGAAATATGTAGTTCTGATCAAGAGACAAATTACTACACTGTAATCTATTGTTCTATAAACTACTATAATTTGTATCTGAAACAGTAACCCTGATGCTGTGGCAAAAATTAAAGCAAACATATTCTATTTTATAGTTGAAGTGTCGTTGAATGAATAAAGAAGCTAAAGACAATTGAGGTGAAAAAGCTTGTGGAAAAATACAGTAAAATATATGCATATTGTTAATAATCATTCTAGTTAAATCTTTTAAAATTCTGACTTGTAAGTTTGAGTCTAAGAACTTTTTTTCTTTCTTTCTTTCTTTCTTTTTTTTTTTTTTTTTTTTTTTTTTTTTTTTTTTTTTTTTTTTTTTTTTTTTTTTTTTTTTTTTTTTTTTTTTTTTTTTTTTTTTTTTTGGCTTTTTTCAGACAGGGTTTCACTTTGCAGTTCAGGCTGACCTTGACCTCACTTTGTAGTCCAGACTGGTCTCAAACTTGTAACAATCCTCCTGCCTTAGCCTTCCCAGTGCTGGGACTACAGGCATGCACCACTACGCCCAGTTTAGGGGCCTATTTTCACCATGGAAAAGAAAAATGTCCAGCAATGATTTCCACTGACAAGATATATTTGTTGAATGGTGGGTGCAACATCAACTGGAGTCAGGCAGTCTTCAGTGTCGAAGCGGCTTTGCCAGTAACTCCAACCTTGAGCAAATCAGTTCAGTTTCTACACAAATAAAGTAAGAGAGTTTAGTGGACTTGATACACACCTGTAATCCCAAAACTCTAGGAGAATGAAGCAGGAAGATTGCAAGTTTGAGCCCAACCTGCGAAATTTAAAACCTTGTTACAAAATTAAAAGAGATTATAAAGGGGTGGGGTTGGATACACAGTTCAAAGCAAAGGCCCAGGGCAGAGGGGGGGGTGCAAGACTGGATGAAATAATCCTTAAAATCCCTTCCATTTGCAAGATTTTGCAGTACTGTGGGTTACTTGAAACTTCAACACTGGGTTGAAAATAGGTTTGGGGGAATCTTTCTCTTTCCTTCAACTTTGTCATGATTGAATGCTAAGCTTTGAAATTAGTTTAAGGTTACAAAAGAGAAGCTTTTGTCAGGCATGGGTCTAGAACCATCTTTTCCTCACCTTACTCTAAACACACCACCTTCTACTGTGATTAAAAGACAGACCAAAAGCAAACTGAAGGACTTTACCCAAAAGAGGCAATGTCAGAAGGTATGAACTCAAGTCTACAAGAGGATGAGGGCAGTCAAGACCCCAAATCATTAGCTTCAAGGACTAAATCACTGAAATGGAGCATTCTAGACAGGTATGCTACTGCTTGGAAGGGGACGATCTTAACTCAGTTACCCAAGTGGTTTGGAAAACTTGGCAAAAATAAAGCTATGTGGATACTGAGATAGCTATACCAAGTACTCTACCATTCAAGGACTAGGGAGATTCACTGTGGCATGACCAAGTGTTATAGCTTATGTCCAGATGTCTCCACAAAGCCTCTTGCAGTCATGGGGGTTGTCTTATGGAAGGAGCTGAATCTAGTGTTTGTGACTGATTCATGCATGGTTCGATTCTGGGACTAAAGTTGTGAGTACTATATCTACTTGTTATGGTTTTTGTGTAGGTGTCCCTTCAAAGCCTCATGCAGTTATTGGGCAGACTTCTAGAATTTGTGATTAATTCATGATCCAGTGCTGGGATTATGGCTGTGTGTGCTACTGGGATTACGGATGTGACTGCTGCTCTGGGATTATGGGTGTGAGTGCTACACCCAGCCTGAGGTGGACAGCCTGAACGCAACCTAAGGGAGACAGACTTGTTCTCTATTGCTGTTGTTGCCACTGCTCCTCCCTTTTGCTCATGCTGTTTTCTGCCTCCATGAACATGTGCCATTCTGCCTTGGAGCCAGCTGATTATGGACTGAAACCTCCACAAACTGTGAGCAAAATAAACCTTCCCTTCCTTAATGGTGGGTGTCAGGTATGTTATCCTAGCAATGAGGAAAAAGTAACTGAGATACCACCCAAGAGTGAGTAATGTGAGTGAGCATACAATATAAGGGACAGAAAGAGATTTCACTCTCCTTCCCTCCATTCGAATCTCTCTCCCTCTAATTCTCTTTCCCCGCCTTGTCACCTTCGCTTTTCCCCTCACCTTCCATGACCTCTTCACATTTCTCTTGCTTTTGCTGTCTTCCACAGTTACGTGCTGCTGCCCTCTGTTACATACAACCTTCCCTCAGAGGCAGATGATTATGGACTAAAACCTCTACAAACTGTGAGGTAAAGAAGGCTTTCCTCCTTTAACACTGGGTTTTAGATATTTTGTCCCAGCAAGAAAAAAGTCACTGACATGCCAAGGTAGAACATACATGATGACAAGATGCCATATTCCTTCTCAGTCTTGGAATCACTATGGACTGGGCTAACCAGTAGAGGTCCGTGTTGGCTTGGTGACAGCCCCATGTCTGAAAGAGGGGGATTCTTGTCCTGTGATTGGTAACCGCAAAACTTCATCAGTAATTAATCCCTGACACTTGATGCAAGTAAATCCAGAAAGCATGAGACAAAAACATCAATTATAGAGTTTAGTCTAAAGACATTTGAGTTCTCACTCCAATAGTGGACAGTAGTAAGGAAACTACAAGATTACTAGGGATAGATGAGAAATCCATTGCAACTTGGAGCACTAACTATAATAGTTGTGATATTAGGTATACACTGAAATCGAACTGTATCTTCATTTCAATGTTTCCATATAATTTCTCATCTTTATCCACTCACGTTCTAAGAAGAGCAATGTATATTCAAAGACTGCTACACTTTACAACAAACATCACTTACTAAATACTATGTGACTTAAAGTCTTACTTTTATGATTTCAAGATAAATCACTTTTACAAAGCTATTGATTCATCAAGTTAGGCTTTACCGATGCTCCACTTCAGAAAACAGAAAATTTGAAGGATTAATGTATACCTATACCTTCCCGTTACATTTTTATATTATTTAATACAAAACTCAAATCCTTCAGTTGGCTTCTATGAACACACAGCCTATCTTTTTTATATAATCATTCAAAAATATGTCTAAAACAAGCTGGGGAACAGGTAAAATCACTCTTCTAAACACTAAAAAGCTATGAATATAGATATATATAGTTATATAGATATGTATATATACATAAATATATAACCATGTAGATTATATACACATGTAGTTTTATTCTCTTTTAGCTTGTAGTCTAGCTATGCTAAAATAACCACGTATGGGCCAGCCAAATGGCTCAGCAGATTAAAGTACCTGCTTTGGCAGACACAGTGTTTGGGGTTCAATCCCCAGTGTGCTTTACTGGCCCCACCCTCAGGCACACTGATATGGCAATTAGCTGGAAATGGTGGTGCACGCCTGTAATCCCAGCTCTTGGGAGGCTGAATACAAGCAGATTGCTATGAGTCTGATCTACTCAGTAAGATCCTGTAGACCCTGTCCTAAAGTACAAAATAAATAAAATAAAATAATAAAATAACTACATCATCCACTCAGCCTTGGTGAACTTTCCCCTACACAGCTGTCCAGGCTATGACCATCCTACACCCTTTCCCCTTTGCTTCACTTCCAGTCAGACTTAATGTCTCTCCCAACTCCTCCTGATTCTCTCTCATGGGCGGTTTCCTAAGGAAAGTCCTGTACATACAGGAAGGGATTGAAAACTGAAGTCAATGTTTAATTTTTTTAAGACTCTAGAACACAATGACTCCCTCTCACTTCAAACACATTTATGCTATCATCCTGGATGCTTTCTGAAGAGTTCAGGAAGTTTTCCTGACTCCTTTTGGGGTTGAGCTATGAGGCAGTGAATGCTGCTGCAGTTTTCACCAAACAGAAAGGCAGGTCTAGAAGAACATATTGGGGAGTCCCCATCCATACTGTTAACCGGATGCAGCACCACCCTGCTTCTGGCTCTCCCCCAAATCAAAATGACAGGAAGGGCAACCATTTTCAATCAACTCAGTACAAGAAGGCAACTGAGATGGTAAAGCACCCTCACAAGAGCACACTCAAAAGAGCATACTCACAAGAGCAGTTTCAGAAAGGAGCAAAACAATGGACTAAGTACAGGACATTTAATGGTAACATGTCTCTCACTGTAATGATTTTTAATGTAAACTTTCACCATAGTTTTAACCTGTCATGCTTTCTATCTCCTCAGTACTTATATATTATTGTGTACTAAAAATATTAAGCTTTTACTTACTGCTAATGTAGTTGATTCTATCACAGATGTATTTGTATCTAATTTTATATTTTACCAAATTGTCTAAAGAGTATACTCATCCTTCATTTCGTCCTGAAACATCTGCTATGTATACTCTGGAAAGGCAGGGATCATGACAGATACTAAGGTCAAAATGAATCCATGAAGCCAAGAACATGGGATCTACATGGAAATGAAGAGCTCAGGTTAAGTGCTCAGAGAGAGGCACAAAGCAAATGCTGAAAAGGCCTGAAAGAGGGAAGGGAAGTGTCTGTTTTGAGGATTGGGGAAAGTCCCTCAAGGAACAGATAATATTTTCCCTTTTTAAATTATGTTTGTTGGTACATTATAGGTATACATAGCTATCATACTCATCATTGAGAATTTATACTTGTACATGACACAATCTAATTTTTCCCATTCTCTCATACTCCCTTCAATCCCCCTTTCCCTTCTTATTTATAAAATATTTGTTTCCATTTTTCCTTTTTTTCATATCATTTTCCCTTCCTGCCTTTCCCCCCTCCCTTATCCTTAGTTGCTCTTCACATCTGAACATTTTTTTTCCTGTTTCACAATATCTGTTATATATTTTGGCCCTTATTTCCACTAGAGAAACAATGTTGTGATTACACACATGTCTGGTTTATTTTAGTTAAGAGTACGGCCTCAAGGTGCATCCATTTAGCTAGAAAGGTCTAAAGTTTATCCTTTATGGCTGAATAGTACTGTAGTATATAAAAAAAAAATCTTCTTTATCCCTTCTTCAGTTGATAGGCATTTGGGCTGTTTCCAAGATTTACCTATTACAAATTGTGCTGCTAACAAACATGAGTGAGCATATATCGGTGTGGCAGCCTGCTTTTAATTCTTTCAGGAAGATACCAAGAACAGCAATAGCTGGTTTGGATGGGGCTTCTACTCTTAGTTTTCTGAGGAATCTCCAAACTGATTTCCACAGTGGTTGCACCAGTCTACACTCTCACCAACAGTGGAGAAGGGTTCTTTTTCCCCCACAGCCCTTCCAGCACTTGTTACTGGTTGATTTCTTGATGATAGCCATTCTTTCTAAGGTGAGATGGAATCTCAGTGTTATTTTAATTTGCATTTCTCAAATGATCCATGATCCTAAACACTTTTTTCATGTATTTCTTTGTCATTTCTACTTCTTCAGGAACAGATTAATTTTTTACTGAAAAAATTTTATGAAGCACCCTTAGCAGTCTGGGTCTCAGTTTAGGAGTGGTTAGGAGTTTGAGACTGAGTATGTTTATCCTCCTTCCAATGTCAGTGTTAAGCAACATGGGTCAGGACTTTGCACTCCCAGTTCCTCATCCACTGACTTTTTCCTGGGGGTGGTCTTTCTTCCATCCCAGTCTTGAACTTGAATCAGGGAGGTGTTTTCTAAAGTTTCCATCCTTGGTTTTATGGCCATCTCGTGTGGTTTCCTCATAAAGGAGATCTCATTATTTTTAAAGATGTTTTTGTTTCTTATAGCGATCACATCTCCACTTTTACTGATGGTTACAGTGGGTTTTGCCAGACAGACCAATTTCCTGTGGGTTCTCCCTAGTCCTTCAGTAACAGAACACTGTAAATTCAATCTGGAATTGTCTGTTTTAGTTGGATCAGCTCTCTTTCTGCAGCTTCAGAAGTGGGGCATGTCCAGACTTACTAAAGGAAGACATTATAAAACAGGTCACATTCTAATAGATAAAAATAGAAGACAGCACAAATATAACAGCAAAAAGCAAAGTTCTGGTACTCAGGCTTCAGTTCACAGAGCGTTCAAATTTATAAATATGTGACATGCACCTGATTTAGATATGGAAAACAGCACAGGTGTGCACTATGATCAGGATCCCACACGATCTCCATTTTACCTAACGAATTAGAATTCCTCTATTTAAAAATGGCTAAGTACTGCAGTTTGGAAATGTCACCCAAAAAATGTTGAAAGCTATTTTTTCAAAATTAAAATGTCTTGCTGTTCAAATATCTTAGTATTGTTCAAATGTCTTTGTGAAATGTAGATTATAAGTGTGAGTGGTATTGACTTGGGGTGTTTGTATGCATTATTAACATAACCTAATGTCAAACTTTGCTACACAGTGTTACTTGCCTCACCATAAGCCTGAAATTCAAACACTACCATAGTTTGTCACTTTGAATACATTTCTGCTTTCTATGGACATTATCCAGTTTCACAAGACTGCTGAGACTTGGGAACTATTAAATGTATAAAAGCACCTCCCAATCATTTCCTTATCTCAATCCTCCCACCTACTCTTTACTATTAAAAGATAAGTTGTTAGAAATGCAAATCCCTGACATTATAATGTGGAAAGAAAAGTATTTCAAAGAAAAAAGAAATACCAATAAAACACAAAGTTCTTCGGTGAAATGCTGTCTTCGAATATAACAGATAAAGCAGTTATTCACAATCTGAGGTAACATTCTTTTGCATTTTATTTAAAGAAATGCTCTAGTAGTTGAAACTGAAGTCTACATGTATTTCCATAACATGTCATTTTTTTCTTTCAATTCAGATACACAGACTTATTATTATAAAGTTCTTCAGACTTCACAAAGTTTTTCCATTTTACAACAGTAAGCATTTCAACATTTTGGGGGGGACGGGAAATGTTTAAAACATTTTGTGAATTTTTACAGTGAGAAAACCAATAATTAGTTCTGGAAACATGAAAATTATCCAACACCTTTCCTTATGCCTGCCTACAAATACCATAACACTAAAAATTTGCTTTCATTTTTTTTTAAAACCTTACATGGGCATTTCATTGTAAGACAGAAAGGGGAAAGAAACGAGAGTAGTAGGGACTATTCCACAGGTCTGTAAAATTTGGACTTAAATGGACTTGTAGAAATGGAAACAGGTTCTGGGTATTATTCTCCTGTGGAGTGCACCAGGGCAAGAAAGTCAGAAGGGGAATGGGACAAGAAAAGCCCCAATATAGAGACAGAAGGGCATAAAACACCACACAAAGTTTATTATCTAATTTGTACTTTGTAAACTTCTTGAAAATAAGAATTCTTTTTCATCTAAGTGTTTAAAATGTGGGTTCCTATATACAACAACAATTGTACTTTTGTCTAGTTTTCAGATCATGCTTGGGACCTACATGAAATTATACACATTCTTTACAACAATAACTCCATAGTTCTCAGAGCCTGCTTTCTCTGGCCCCAACATCTGAGGCCGGGACATAGTTGTTTTCTGTTCATGGATGGGTAGTATTGTGAGTCAGAGAGTAATTCTGCCCAAACTATGATAAACGTTAGGTCCTTCAGTCCCACAGAAGACTAGATTGAACTGGGGATCTTTTTCTACCATCTTGGCATAGTAAAGATTGCAGAGCCAAGTGTAGTTAATGTTCAGATAAGAGGGCAAACAAGGGTAGGAGAGAAACAAGGATGAGGGGAATTGTTCTCTCCATACCCTAATGCCTGGTATATGTGAAAATTTATAAAGTTTTTAGAACAGTGAGGCCAATGGCAAACCAAGGAAAAGGTAATCTGCTCAGTGCTCTCCCATGCTACCACCCCCTACCCACCCAGGCATCTACATCAAGGAGACCAACACTGCTCGAATTTCTTATCTGTTGTCCTCTCCTGTCCAAGTTTCTTTTCCTTTAGTTATTTTAAGCATTGTATAAAAGAGGTCAGTACTCTGTGATTGTCATTTTGTTCCAAATTCTTGAAATATTTTATTATTTATAAAGGTTTCCCTACCAACTCAGAACAGGAAAAAACATGAATGTACAAAACATGAGAGATTTAATAATAAAAATTTCCATTATCATGACTTTGGGTAAACAATGGTCATTCTCAAAGGATGTTTGGAAAAAAAAAAAAGTTTTAAGAAACAACTTTTTAAAATAGCTTTATTTTGTTTATTGGTACATAAATAATATGTTCATTACTTAAAATTTAGAAAATGTAATCAAAAGTGATATAAAGAATAAAACAAAAATCATCTCAAATGTCACCAACTAAGATAACATTTGTTACGCTTTGGAATCTATCTTTCCATGCATAACCCATCCAGGCATATACTGACATCTTTAAGGGAGATCAGAGTACTGTTGTGAAATCTACCTTTTTCACTTAATATAATATTGTGGTATCTTTTCACATCAATGTGTGGAGATACACATTATCCTTATTAATTATATTTTATTATTTTAATACACCATAATTCAACTCAATAAATACATTAGCCTTGTTTTGTTTTGTTTTTACTATTACAAGGTGTTTATATTCTTAGGCATACATCTTTAGTATAAGTCCAATGACTTCTTCCTAGGAGAGGAATTGGTAGGTCAAACAAACTGTATATTTAAAATTTCAATACATGCTCTTAAACCACCTTGCTTATGCCAATTAAACTTCCACTCCTAGGATGTAAGAATGCCTCTGTTTCTACCAGTGCAATACGAGGATTTTCCTTTTTCTTTTCTTGTTTTTAAATCTTTATCATTAATAAATCTTATTGATTTTGTTTATGTAAAACTGACTTTTGAGACTGAATTTATATTTCCATATTTTTTACCATAACCAATGTTTTTCTAAAAAAAAAAAAATTAATTTCTTTTGACCATTTTTTAGTTGTGGGTTTTTTAATGATTTCTAACAATCTTTGTACATTGGAGATATAGCTCTTAATCTCTATAGACTGTACAATCCTAAAACAATTATGCATCATCAAAATCTAACCTGTCTCTAGTACAGTGTTTGGCCCAAGGCAATCTAAAATGCTTGTAAAATGACTAATTTCACCTATTCATGTTTGTTATATAGTATTTTCCCAGTTTGTTGTGAGTCTTAATGTTTTATTTTCCCCATTCAAAAGTTTTTAAACTTCAAATAGCAAGAATCAATCAAAATATTCTTTTATAAATATATGACACTGACACTATATGGTCATGCCATTCCAAGAAATAATAAATATTTATGTAATAGTGTACATGCCCAAAACTGCTGCAAACATTATTTATGTTCATTCACTTAATCTAACAAGATTTTTCTCTAGTAGAGCATGTCATATCAGTTGTACTCTAACCCTAATATCAAATTATTCCTTTTCAAAGGGGTCATCTAGTTATCCCTTTTAACTGATTTAATTAACTTCAATTTTTTTTAATCAAAAAGAGAAAAAGACATGAAATATATTTATGTTCTTTCTTATTTTACTGGTCTCTGTTTTCCTGGTGTGTATATGTGTAATTTATATGCTTTTCATTTACATCATGCAAATCACTATACAGATGTTTTTTAAAATAATTTTTTTAACTTTTTGTTGAATGAAGTTAAATTTATCAACTTAAGCCTTTTTCTATTTTTAAAATATATAATATTCTCACTCAAGTATGTTATTTCCATTTTTTTCTAGCTTTTCTTGTGTCCTTCACCAAATGTTTTTCTTTTCTTATTTAAACCCTATATTTCTCTTAAGCTTGTTTTCTTTTTCTTTTCTCTTTTAGAGAGGCTTCCTTATTTACTCAAAATCATACAGCCATTGAATGACACCACTGGGAGTGGGCCATGGATATCTATTCAAGTATCAGTAAGAAATCAGGGTTTTCTGTTTGCTCAACCCTACCTTCCTTTCACAATTCTAGTTTCACAATTCTAGGCTGTAGATAAGTCAGTATAGAAACTGAAACACATCTAGTAATATCATACAGTAACTTTTGCTATAATTTTATAAAACTTCATTCAGGAGATATAGCTTACTGGCATAAGACCCTGTCTGGCAAGTGCAAAGCCCATAGTTTCAGCCCTCGTACCACAAAAAATAAAAAAGAAGTAAGAAAGTACATCTGGGCTGGGGAGATAGCTTGGCAGTCTAAGCACCTGTCTGGCAAGCTCAAGGACCAGGGTTCTATTCCCAGTACCGCATGCCATGCCGTGCTGGCACATCCCTATAATCCTCAGCAGTGGGGAGCTAAGACAAGAGAATCCACTGAGTCTGAGCTGCGTAGCAAGATCCTGTACCAAATAAATAAATAAATAAATAAATAAATAAAATATTTTTTAAAAACTTGTGACTTTGTATTATGAATCATTCATATTACACTAAGTAAAAAAATTTTAATACTTTTGGAGTATCCTAGATATAATGTGGAATTAGAGAAGCTTCAAAAATACAGTATTTATAGCCCACAAAATTGTAATAAAAACATAACCAGACACATTTTTAATAAGAAAAACTTCTCACTCTGTGACAGATATAAAACCTCATTGAATCATGATTTATTCTTGATAATATACAAGCAAGAAAACAAGCCAGTGGTCTGTTTCTACAACTCCATTTTGTATCTTTTGTGTAGGTTTTAGATCTAAAATACTGAATAGAAGTCTTCAGTTAGCAAAGTTATCCAACAACTTAACCATTTCAAAAATCTATCATTTTTCAACTTTTATACATAGAGTGATAGCAACTTCATTTTGATCTCCAATCCAGTATCACAAAATGTGTGAATATTTCTTATGGAGACATCTTATCTCTGGGTTTCCTTTTCTGACATCCCTGCTTCCCAGTTGTGTCTCCCATGGACCTGTCAACTTCTTGAGCCTGTCTTTGTCAGTCTAAACTCTGTAAGTCCTACCTTTTCTGTGTTTTATAGTTAGACTTTCTAAAGTCTCAGTTTTAAAGAAGATTTTGCTGATTGTCCTTTTTCTTTAAATTTTTTAATTTAAAGCTTGTTTATAAGCTTGTTTAAATTTCACTGGAATATTATTTTATTTATATTCCACTGCCTATGAAATTCAGTTTATATCATTACCTTTTTCTATATCTCCCCTCAGTACCTACCTTTTTCTCATAGTTCAGTAAAACAAAGCTATTAAATGTTCTAAGATGTGTTCTGTGTTTTTCTGACCCTCTACCTAATTCTCCTGCTGTCACATACACTTGGAATGCCCTCCCATTCTTTCTATCTTTTGAAATTATAACCTATCTTCAAGGCTCACCTGCAAAATCATCACTGAGAAAAATTTCCTGCCATCTACACTTCTGAGCTCCCAGAGGGACTTATTTTCATAGTTTCTCTTAAGCTGTCTACCTATTTCATTATTGTCAGTACTAGAAGTTTGAAAATTGTTTGCACACAGGGAATGTTTTACATGGTGGTGCGATCAAATGAACTGTCCTATTTATTTCAAGATCTGTTCAAAGACCCATTATTCACATATTAGTTGTTTTAGACTGAGGAAGACACATAACCTCTTGAACATCAAGGTCTTTCATTGTGAATTGGTAGTGATACTAGTGGTGCTATTATTGACATTAATGGCAATGTTTTAGAATTAGCAAATTTTGTGCCGTGGGTTCTTATCATATTTTGTTAATGCATCAATATGCCATCTCCTATATCAGACAATAGAACATTTTCAAAGATCTTGCACCATAATCTAGTCTCAAAAGTAGGAATCACCATCCCTAGTATATTGGTCAAATAACCAGTTTAAAAAAAAAAAGTTTTCTACTTACCTAAAAATGAAGAAGAGCCCTAAATACATTGAGTACCTAATTCTAGTTTAAAGATACGTAGCACTGTTATAGATTATAAATGACTGCTAATTCTGCTGATAGAAATCACTGAAAATAAAATTTATTTTTATTAGAGGCTAAGATATGTGGAGATAATGATAATACTGGCCTTTGTAATTCTTTCAGTCTTCAAGTATAGACCAACACATACAGTAAGTAGTCCAACTGGTGAAGAGGATTATTCATTTCTCATTGACCTCACTTCTATTGTCCTATAAAATAAGTTGTAAAATAGTAACAATAATAATAACAATGATAATAATATAATAACAACTCAGCTAAGCTGAGGAGATAGCTTAGCAATCTAAGTGCCTATCTGGCAAGTACAAGGACCCAGGTTCAATCCTTGATGCTACATGCCATCTCAGCCTGAATCCCAGGTGCACCATGCTAGCCACTGAAACTGGGTGTGGTGGTGCATGCCTGTAATCCCAGCACTGGGGACACTGACACAGGAGGATCACTATGAGTCTGTGCTGTATAGCAAGACCCTGTACCAACCAAATAAATAAAAAGTTTAATAGTACTAGTAATAGTAATAATAACTACTTCTGGTGCTTCTTCCCATAATGGCATCACAAGACACAGACTTAGCATATTCTCAATACATAAGCGCATGTGCACACAAATCACCTATCTATCCCACAAAGCAATTAGATGAAAATGAGTCTCTTTCTTCTTTTATCCTCTTTCTAAGACCCTGAGCAAAAGACCTTGCTCTCCACATAACCAAAACAAATTTGGGAGCTCCTTCCCAAATCTATTATCCCTCTTTTTCTAAGCTGAAATTTCTTTACAATGTTATCCATCCCTTTTTTTTTTCATTTTTATTTGAAAGTAAGTCTTTAATCAGACTAGTCTAAAAGTGTGTAGAACAATAAACGTTTGCATATAGATATAACTATAAACAACCATTCAGATCAAAGTTGGAGAGTATTTCTAGTGTTTCAATTGACTTTCTTTTTACACCCTTCCCCCGCCCACACTCTGTCCATGTTCCCCTCAGAGGTAACTACTATTTCAGCTTGTATTGCCATCAGTTCATTTCATTTGACCTTGAATCTCATGTATACTACATGTTCTCTTTCATCTATAGATTCTCCCTGATAATACTTAAAAGATCATCTACTGTACTAAGCATATTAATAAAATTCTTGGGGCTTAGTGGTTTAAGTGCCTACCTGCCAAGCACAAGGTCCTGAGTTCAATCCCCAGTACCACAAAAGAAAAAAAATCTTTTTAAATATGCAAAAGCTGAAGATATAATTCACATAGCATAAAAGCCATCCTTTTAAACTGTAAAATTCAGTGGGTTTTGGTATATTCATAGAGTTGTGAAGCAGAAGCCACATAAAATTATAGGACATTTTCACCACTCTAAGAAGAAAGCCCACACTAATTATCAGTCACTCCACATTTCACTCTCCTTCTCACTACTGGCCACACATACACTATGTTTTATCTCTATGGATTTGCCTCTTCTGGATATTTCACATGCATGAACTCACACAACACATAGTCTTTCATTACAAGCTTCTCTTAGTAAAATGTGTTGCTCAAAGTTTATCTCTGTTGCAGCATTCATTAATGCTTAAGTTCTTTCCATTGTCAAATAATTATTAGTGACTACATTTTGTCTACTCGTATGTCAGTTGGTGGACATCTGAATTATTTCTACCTTTTTCCTATTATAAATAATGCTTTATATAAACATTTTGGGGTTTTTTTCAGAAAGTTAATTAAATATTAATTAAAATTAAATTAAAAGCCGGGCGTGGTGGCTCACGCCTGTAATCCCAGCACTCGGGAGGCTGAGGCAGGAGGATTGGTGCGAGTTCGAGACCAGCCTGGGCTACAAAAGTGAGTGCAGGACCAGCCTCAACTGCATAGCGAGACCCTGTCTCAAAAAGACAAAAAAAAAAAAAAAATTAAATTAAATACTTCAAAATAATATTCTAAAGTTCAAATCAAATCATGAGGTTAACTTAGAGGCCTGAATGTTGTGTATCATATATACAAATCTGTAATCAATTCAGAGGACTCCCATAATATTTGAATAGGATAATATATACAAAGATATCAACTATGATATTAATGGTAATGGTAAGAAAAAGTTTCCATGGTAGTAAAGAATTTCTAATAATATAAATACTGGAATGGCAAATATATGACCAGAACTTCTAACAGTTTAGGGATAGGATATCACACAAAGTTCTAGTATGCTGTGGACATGGACAGCGTCCATATTGCTTACTGGTGGCCAGGTGTCACTGGTGGGACTGAGCTACTGCTATTTCCTTGATATCCACCCTGTAGAACCAGACAGAATCACGACTCATAGGGTGCAGGAGAAGTCCATTTGTAGAATCCTTTGCTGCTGTATACAAAAGAATAGTTGAAAAACTGCTTTTGTATACCTCTTTTTCTCCTGTTTGTTTGCCCTATTTGGTGGATTCTTTACATTCTCCTTCATGGAGTTGTGGTCATTTTGATCCCTCTCTAGAATATCTTTTAGTAAACTGTGCAGGGTTGGCTTTGTCATCATGAAATTATTTAGTTGTTCTTTGTCCTGGAAGTATTTCACTTTTCCATTGAACTTGAAAGAGAGTTTTGCAGGTATAACAGTCTGGGCTGGAATTTGCTTTCTTGCAAGACTTAAAGTACTTTGCTCCATGCTCTTCTTGACTTTATGGTTTGTAAAGAGAAATCTGCTGTTTTCCTAATGGGTTTTCCTTTAAATGTGGTCTGTTTCTTTCCTCTAGCAGGTTTTAGTGTACTGTTCCTGTACTGAACTTCTGAGATCTTGATTATTTTATGTCTGGGTGTGGTTTTAATTGGGTTGATGTTATTTGGAGTTCTATATGCTTCTGTTCTCTGAATGTCAAATTGTTTGCCCTTATTTGGGAAGTTTTCTGCTATTATTTCTGCCCATATTCTTTTTATATCATTTGTACAGACTCCTTCTTTCTCACTGATGCCTGTCTTACATTGTTCATCATCATATCGCCTTGCAGATGTTGAATTATGTATTCTTGCATCCTAGTTGTTATTAAGAGATCTTTTCTTATCTCACTAGCTGCAATGATGTCTTTAAGGTCTGAAAGTATATTTTCACTTTCATTGAAATGGTTTTTCCAGCTTGTGAATGAGGTTTTAAGTTCCTGTATAGCACTTTGAACCTGCTTCATATATTCTATTACTTTCCTACATTGCTCATTCAAGGATTCCATCATTTTTCTCTTTCATTTTTTTGTCAGTGTCTTTAGAAGCACTTAATACTTCTTTTATTATAGGTATTATTTCTTTTTTTACTTCAGAAATTATTTCTGATCTGATTTCCTCTATACCTTTCTGCAGTTGTTTCTTTACTTCAGGTGCTATTATTTGAGAGATTTCAGGTATGTGATTTCCAATTTCTTCTATGCTATTGTCTTCTGCATTTGTTCTGGGTGGGCTCAGGGCCTGAGAGCACATTTTGTTCCATCTCTTTGTCACTTTGTACAGCCCTGTCTTCTGACTTTTGGTGTAGAGATTCAGTATTTCTTAACACCAGGTCAGGATCTACCAAGTTTAAAGTCATCCAGGTGGACGTGGCATGGATCTTGCTGCTGAGTTCCACTTCATTCTGCTGCAGCCCTTAGAGGTGGGCGCCTGCTGTGCCACTCTGGCAAAAATGTCCTGCTTCTTGATCAGCTGGGTGGGTCTTGTCTCTAGTCTCTCTGTAGGGAGTTCCATGCCAGTTTTCCACACTGGGCACACTGGGCCTGGTTGCTGGGTCAAATGAGTTTCTGGGCAGGCCCAAGGTGTTCTCACTCACGCATCGGGTCTGGTGGCTGGGTAGAATCTGCTTCTATAAACATTTATGTTCAAGATTTCACATGGATTCTCATTTCTCTTGGTTAAAAACCTAAGTTTTTAAATTTTGATGAAATACAACTCATCTTTTTTTTTTTTCACTTTTAGCTTATGCTTTTGATGCAAATATATAAGACACTATTGCCTAATCCAGGTAACAAAGGTTAATCCCTACATTTTTTTCTATTAATCATATATTTTTACCTCTTGCATTTAGGTCTATGATCCATTTTGAATTAATTTGTGTTCATGGTAAGAGAGAGAATTTTCAATTCTTTTTTTTTTTTTTTTTTTTGTAAATAAGTATCCAATTGTTTGAGCACAATTTGTTGAAACATTCTCTCTTGCTCCTTTGATTTAGCAACCTTATTGAAAAATCAATTGACCAGGGCCAGCCAGATAGCTCAGTGGACTAAAGTGCCTGCTTAAGCAGAGCACAGCAGCCGGGGTTCAAACCCCAGCATGCCATGCTGTGCCAGCCTCGCCCTCAGGGCACCCTGAGACTTCAGTTGAGACTGGGTATGGTGATGCGCACCTGTAATACCAGCACTTGGGAGGCTGAAAACAGGAAAATCACTATGAGTCTGATCTACATAGTGAGACCCTGTAGACTCTAGACTAAACACATTTTTTTAAAAGAAAAATCAATTGACCATTAACAAAAAGTTGCTAAGTAACATTTCATTGTATGAATACATGACAGTTTACTTATCCTTCTCTTCATACATATTTGTTGTTAATTAGGGGCTATGAAGAATCAAAGGCACCAGGAATCAATCTCAGGACCTTAAATTTTCTGCAGTCTCAACCCCTATATTTTTTTTTTAAGAAGAATGACTTAAATACAAAATGCAATTGGAAGAGTTTAAAAGTTAATGTTTATTGAAAGTGTTAATGTTTAATTGTTTGATCAGTCTTACATACCTATTTCTGTTGATCTATACTGATTTGATGATGAAAATGTGTAATGCAACCATTGTTAAATTTTTCTTTTGAAATTCTGCACTATATATACTCTTGTCACTGTTTTTTTCTATTTTTGTTTCTGCTATTTTTACTCTTAAAAACACAATAAACAATTATATTTTTTAAAAAAGAATAAGGCCATTGTATACACTTGGTCTTTGTTTACACTATGAATGTTATAAATATTAACATGTTTTCATAGAAATATGCACTTATTTCTTGACAGTATATACCCAGGAGGATTAGAATTCTTCAGAGAGAAAAAAATAGAAATATACCATATATATCATATATGATATTAGCATATGAATTTTAAGTATAGTAATTGACTTATAGATTATGGAGGCTGATAAATCCAAATCCTGCATAGTGGACTGATAAACCAGAGGCCTAGGGAAAGAAGATTCTAATTCCAATCTGAAACCCTTTAGGCTGGAAAAGCACTTAGAGCTGGTCCGGCAGTTCAGCTATAAAAAAGCTCAAGAATTCTTCCTAAATAGGGAAGATTGGTTTTTGTTTTTGTTTTATTTAGGCCTTAAATTATTAGATAAGACCTACTGCACCAACAATTTCAATATGAATCCAATCTAAGATTGCCCTTAGTTACATACTCTGAACAACGTGTACCTAAAAACTGAGTATTATAACCCAATCGAGTTGAAATAACATTAACTAAGTAAGCATATGTTTGGTTTTAGTAGATAATGCCAAAGTTTTCCAGTGGTCAGATCATTTACACTCCCATCTGCAGAGTGTAAGAATTTAGATAGGTTTGCATCTTTCATTGCCAACACTTGGCACTGTCAACATCTATCACTTTAGACATTCTGATGAGTATGTACAGTAGTAATATGGCATTTTCATTGCAATTTGAATTTCCCTGATAAGGAATTACATTGAACATTTTACCCTGTACTTATTGACTATATGGAAATCATCTCTATAGAGCACTTGTTCAAGAGATTTTCCCATTTTAAAAATTAGGTTATTAGGTTTTTTCTTATTTATAGACTTTTTTTACATATTCTTGATATGAGTCTATTACAAGATACATATATTGAAATATATTCTCTTTTCCTCAACCTGATACTTCACTGTCTTGATTAACAGAAGCTTAATTTTTTCCCCTGTTTAGGCTTATGATCCATCTTGAATTAATTATTATATATGGAGTGAGGTAGGAGTAAAATATCCTCTTTTTTTCCAGATGAGTAGCCAATTGCTCCAGCACCATTTGTTCAAAATATTATCCTTTCCTCACTGAACTGCAGTAGTAACTTTGCCATAAATCAAGTTCTCAAGTTCTATTTCTGGATTCTCTATTATGTTTCTTTGGTATATTCAGCTATCCTTCTGCCAATACCACACTGTCTTAATTACTGAGCCTTACAATAAGTTTTGAAATTTGGTCGAGTAAGTCTTTCAGCTTTGTTCTTCTTCCAAATTGTTTTGGTTATTCTAGGCCTTCACATATCCATACAAATCATAGAACCAGACTTCAGTTTGTACACATGCATGTGGATGTACACACATGTTGACTTTTTTCTTATATTTTGTCCCACAAAGTATCCCTTCTAAAAAGCTTCTTTCTTTGTGCCTGCAGTTTTTCTCAGATGCTTCTCTTAAATGTTCAAGAATCATCATCTCATCTTCCCACCTCCCATCTCCAGCTGGACAATCCCTGGTATCTCAAACTCAGAGGAACTATTAGAAAAAAAAATCATGTTTTCTCTTATAACCTCTCTTTCTATGTTCCCAAGTCATTTCTACTCCAACCTAGCCATCTTTGACTCCTCAACATTTGGTCCACCATGAGAAGTAAGGATCAGCTCAACTAGGGCCTAGGGGATAGGAAAGCAAGTTTGTTGAAGGAAGACATTTTAGGAACATTTTCCTTCTCTTAGGACAGCTTCTTTTTCCTCTGGACAATATAGTTCAGGATGCCTGGAACTAATAGAAAATAATGCCAACATCCAAGAGAACAGAACAAAACTGAGAAGAACTGTGCCTTTAATGGTATCACTAAGCTTCTAATTCTTTCAGGCCTGGAACTTATTCTACCTTGGATTTTCTAAATTTGTGAGATATAAATTTACTTATCATTTAAGGCATTTTTAAATTAGGATTTGTTCTATGGTATTAAAAACATGATTACTAGACCACGCACCATATCATTTCTTTTATCTGGGCTGTTAAACAGCTAGCTGGTCTTTATGGCTTCATATTAATCCATGTCATATACTTGTTGATAGATAGCTCTTAAAGAACTATTTAAATCATGTCATCTGAGATTGTTCTTAAAGAACTATTAAACCATATCATCCGTCTCGTCTAAAGATGTTCAGCAACTTCCTGTAGTCCAGAGACCAATGTTGACTCAGCACTTGTGAGCCCTGCAAAGCCTTTTACCCTCCTTCCTATATCTCGTGTTTCAGACACACAGGACTGAGTGCCATCTCTCACGTCCCTCCCTTCCCAGATATCTGTTGTCTCTGCCTGGAGCACTCTTGCTTCACTTCCCCTTGACTATACGAAATTTTCTTCTTCAAACTTGCCCTATGTCTTCTACCTTTCAGCAAAGTAATCTCTACTTGAAGCTTCTTCTGTGGTATGTATCACTATCTATCTTGCTTCCATGCTATTTGTGTAATTTCTTTGGCTACCAGGGCTGGTGAGTAGCTTTGCTGTGAAGATGGAACGCTCTGTTGAGCACTTGAAATGTGGTGATAGCAAGTGGGGGCCTGAATTTCGTTTCCATTTAAACTTGACACAGAAAGCACAGTACCAGATTGAAATAATCTCAAATATAGTTTAAGGATATTACACATACACACACACACACACACATCGTTTTTCTGTAACCACTACAGAATGTACCTGGAAGGTAGACTGTTTCATTCTTTTTTTTTTATTTTATTTTTTTTCTTGTTTCACAACTTTTGTTTATTTATTTTTATGGCCAGCTCAGCCTGCCCTGAGGGCAGGACTGGCGCAGCATGTGGTGCCAGAGATCGAACTGCAGTCGCTGCAGCCGCCTGTGGGCACTTTAGACCACTGAGCCATCCTGCCAGGCCCCTCACTCTTCATTTTCTGCAGAATCTTGTGATTCTGAGTATTTCCTGAATCAATAAATACGGAAATCACACTTACCAAATAGATAAATGATTCTTAGCTATTTTTCTTTTTCCTTTTAAGGGTTTCTCTATGCAGTTCAGGCTGGACCTGAATTGACTTTGCAACTGTTCTCAAACTCTGGGGGATCCTTCTGCCTCAGGTGCCTGAATGGCAGGATTTATAGGCATGTGTCACCAGACCTGGCTTTTGTTCTAGATTTAAATAAGGAGGACGAAATACCTACATGACCCAAATTCAAGTTTGTAGTGGAGGAACAGATGACTACTGTTTCCATCCTAAGAGGATCTGACTCTACCTCTTAGTGATTGAAAGGAACCCTTCCTGGTTCAAAGCTGTTCTTTGCTTTTTCAAGAACGCAAAGAAACAAACCACAAGCTTTGTGTAGGCTAGACATGGACTCTATCACTGTTAACTCCCAGCCCAAATACTGTTGGTTTTTTTGTTTTGTTTTTGAGACAGGTTCACACCGTATTTCAGAACTCTGCATACTCCTGAACTCTGCATATAGCCCAGGCTGGCCTTCAACTGTGACAGTACCCATCTCAGCTCCCAAGTGCTGAGATTACAGGCATGTGCCACCCCAACGAGCTCTCAAATTCTGGCCTTTATTATTTACTTTTTTTTCTAAGACAGGGTCTCACTGGGCAGTTCAATCTGGCTTTGAGCTCACTTTGTAGCTCATGTTGGTCTCAAACTCTGAAATCATCCTCCCACCTCAGCCTCCCAAGCGCTAGGATTATTATAGTCAGTCCTGTCAGTCATGTACACTGCCCCCCTTTTCAAATTATTGATTTTTCAATTGTTTCAAACTTCCTAAAAAAAAAAAAAAAAAAATTTACAAGACAGTAACAAAAAACAACAAAGACAGTAATTACTAGATTCACTAAATTGAATTTTTTATTTAAAAATAACCTGGGCAAGGAGGGGAGTGGGAGTGAAAAGGTCTAAAATGTGTCAACTCCCCAAGATACTACGTATCACAAACAAGTGTTAATACAAAAGATAAAATAACACATTTACTGAGTTTTCAATTTTCTCGACCTCTTTTGGTATGTATATGACTAATGTGAACGTGGGAACATATTTAATACATATAAACATATCAGTATGTTCAGACATATATATTTTCATAAACCATTTGAAAGAAAATTTCATATATGCTGTTTCACCCATTATCTTTCGTTTTGTAAATCCTCTTCCTTTCCTTATTTTTTGGAGAGAATGATCCTCTTTGCCTCAACTTCTCCAGTGCTGTGTTAACAGGCTTGCACCACCATGCCCGACCTTTCACTTCTCTTAATGATTACAAAATTTTTAAACCCTAATTTTGTAAATTTGAAGTATGTTTGGGTTGTTAAGTGATAAAGGTTTTCGATTAGTGCTATATTCCATTATTTCAGGTATTTTTAAGGCATGAATGAGGGGGGAAAGCTGGGACATGTAACTGTAGGGAACGCTATCCTTAAAAGATGCTTTTTAAAATATCCATTGTAATAATACTGCTTATACTGAAAACAGAAAAACAAAAACGGTTCTCCAAGATTTTTCTCAGGAGTAAGAACTGTTTCATGGAAGAAACTGGCAGTGATATGGACATTTTGGACATGGCCAGAAAAACGCTGTAGTGTTTTGGACACCATGAAAGCGCTGGAGTTTTAAATAAATAAATATTTTACATCGTGAAAAATGTCTGAGTATTTAACATTTTTCTTCTCGAAGGAAATTACACAAATATTTACGAAGATAGAAAATTGAAGTCTCTCGTTCCCTCAAAGCTGAAGTGTCTTTGGCTCTGCTTTTAAGATTTCTAGGAACGTGTAATTAAAATAAAATCGAAACAACAAACCCTTTGCAGGGTTACTATCCCCCGACTTCTCTGCATCCCCACCCCACTCCCTCTGCGGGGGAGTCACAGTCCGACCCCGCACTGTGCGCCAGCCAGGGTTCCCCGGCCTCCGGCTCACCAGGGGCAGCCTGGCTCCAAGGGGGTGTGTCCGCCCTCAAGCCCGGCGCCCGCCGCCGCCCGGGACCCACCTGCTCCCCTCTGGCACCCCCGGGTCCCCACGATCCGCACCGCTTGCAGGCCCGCAAGTTCTGCCACTCGCTTCCGGACCCGGCGGCCCCTTGGCTCCGTGCGACTGAACCCTCGGCCAGGGTTGAGCTCCTCTCGCCCTCCAGCCCACACCGCTTCTGGCCCCACGTGTACGCGGGGATCCGCACCCCGTCCCCGCAGGCGGCGACAGCGAGCCCCGCCCGGCCCCGCGCACGGCCCGCGCCCTGGGACAGCGTCCTTCCTCAGCCTTCGACAGGCATGGGGGGCTGCGAGCGGTGGGGGCCCGGGCGGGGGGGCAGGGCGGGGAAGAACATCCCCGAACCGCCGCAGCGGCCGCCGCTGCTCTCCCGCCACCCGGCTAGGGGAGGCCTCGTCACGGCCGCCGCCTCAGCGCGGCCGCAGATCTCGCGGTGTTTGCCGCCGCCGCGCCGCCATATTGTGTGACAGTATTTTGGTTTGGACTGGGCTGGCGGAGCCGCGGCGAGAGCGAGCGCGAGCCGGGGGGGTGGGGGGAGGGCAGGCGAGCGCGAGGGGGTGGGGGCAGAGCGAGGCAGGGAGGCCGAGCGAGCCGGAGCCGAGCGGCGGGCACGGCGACGCCGCCCAGCCATTGCTTTTGATCCGCGGCGGCCGCCGGCGGGGCGACCAAGCCCGACCCCCTCCCCCTCAGCCGCGAGCGGCGGCGGCGGCGGCTGCCGGTGGGAGTTGGCGGAGCGGCGGGCTGAGCGGGGAGGGAGGAAGGGCTGAGGTGTCCCCCCTGACTGGAGAACTCGGAGGCGGCGGCGGCGCTGGCGGCAACAGTGGAGACGGCTGCCCTAGTGGGAGAGGCAGCGGCAGCCGAGGAGGAGGAGGGGGACGCGGCGGCGAAGGGTAAGCGGACGACGCAGCCGGGCCTCGGAGGGATCCCCCGCGCGCTCCTCTCCGCCCCCCGCACCTCCCCTTTCACGGGCAGGGTCTCTGCCGACTGGCGAGGCCCTCGCGGGCGCCCGCGCCTACTTCGCCCTCTTCCTCCCTCCGCCCCTGTCCTCCCCAGTGGCTAGGCAGAAGGAGGCCCCCCAAGTTCTCCGCGCCGGTGGGGGTGGGGAGCATCGGGCCGGGCCTGGCTCCTGGGCGTCGGTGTGGCGGGGGAGGGGGTCATGGGAACCGGCTGCTGGGGAAGCTCCGGGCAGGGGCTGGCCAGGAGTGGGGGTCCCGCTCTGCCCGCCCAGAGGCAAGCGTGCGCTGGCGGCGGAGCAGGCAGAAGACCTTTTGGGGAGCCGGGCTCCGAATAAAGATGACTTCGGGACTGAGAAATTATGTGTTGGTCTGGGGCACAACATCGTTTCCTTCCCGATTTTGATTTTCTGCAGCCTTCTTTGAAGTGAAGAGCAAGCCCCGCTGTGAATATATGGCCCCTTGGAACTCGCAGTGTATTTCTAGTTTTCTGTTTGTACACCCTCCACCCTGGCAACTGCTTGAAACGGGGAGGTTGAGGGGTTCTCTTGGCCTTGCTCAACAGGTGACAGGTGGATCTTTCTGCCTCTGATGCTGTGGGATTGTACGGGCAGAGTTGTATACCAGACTGTCAGAGAGCGTGTGAGTTTGTATTTATGTGTTTGGCCGTGTTTCATTCCATATATAGTATATTTGGGATGTTAAGGTTCCATTCAAGTCAGCTTAATTGTAGTGGCGAAATTCTTCAAATGTTTCTGATAAGAGGAGTTTTCAGGAGAGAAGAGTATTTGCGGCTTCACGGGAGTTCTTTGGTGGTGGGTGAAATTCACGTCTCCAAAGCAAAGGTTGTTCAATGCCTTTATTCTTTGGAAAGTTCTTGAACGCTAAGGTCGGGTTCACGGCAGCAGTAAGGCAGTATAATTTGCATCCATTTTGTCTGTTTTAGGTTAAGTTTGTGAAGTGCAAAATTTTAAGGTCAGGTTGATTCACATTTTATAAAAGGAAGTAGTTTCTTAACGTACTCCAAGAAGCTGTTGCTCATTATGCAATTTCAGATGTCGCTGGGAATTTTGATGGGCATGGAATAGAATAGTTGTTTTCAATTTTTACACCGTTAATGCTTAGTAGTAGGGTCCTGACAGCCTTTCAAAAAGTACCTTTAAATTGTCTGTAGCAGGGACATCACAGTTGACTTTATAATTTGACGGTTTGAAACTAACTTGCAAATAACAGTTCCTAGTAAAGGAGGATTCGCTTTTCATTTTGTTGCTTGCTTTGAGCACTTTAGGAACCAGGAGAATTGTCAGATAAATGAGCTAAGGATTCGCTTTTCATTTTGTTGCTCGCTTTGAGCACTTTAGGAACCAGGAGAATTGTCAGATAAATGAGCTACAGACTAAATGAGGGCCCGGTAAATAGAGAACTAGTGTAATTTTTTTTTTTTTTCTTTTAAGTATGTGGAATGAGTATATTGAATGATGGTACTCTCAGCATGTTAACAGGAAATACAACAAAAATTCCAATGATTCAGAACTTCTGTTTGGGTTTTCCCCCTTACATCTAATCAGTTTCTTATAGAGGGTGCTTAAGTTTTAAACCTAGTAAATCAAACTACAGGTTGAATATGTTGATTAGATTAGTAAGGTCTCCACTGACTATATTCATTTCATTTTTCTCTTGGTTGCATGGAATTTGAAAGTATTCTCTAAACACAATGTGGACCCTCCTTAGTGAACTCTGGTAGTACAGCCTATGTTCTTTATAACTTATTAAGTTGATGCAATGATCAAAAACTTACGATACCTCATGTTTCCTGAAGAACAACTTTAGTCAATCCCATTTGATTAACATAGTGATTAACATGGTCCTTTAGTGGAAAGAACTGCTTGCTTTAATTATTACAATGAAAAGAGAATCACCTAGATTACTAATTGCCGAGTGTTGTTTATTTAGTATTAGTAACATATTAGACATGAGTAACTGTCTTACTATAATTGGTGTTATGTCTTAACAGAAATAAAACTTTATTCTATTTCTGTAATTTTCTCTGTAAGGAAAATTCTTTTCCTAAAGTACTGTTTAGAAAGAAATGTACATATGTATCAATGAATCTGCTGCAGTTTGAAAAATAAGTGCAATGTGCAGGCTGTCTTATTCAATGAGTTATATGCTCGAAAAGTCTCTGAGGAATGTCTGAGTTTTCTAAAGTTGGCAGTTTTTTAGTTATATAAACAGATCAAGACTAAAAATTTATTTTTTTGTAATTGTTGGCATACTTCAGAAGAAACTTGCTGCCTTGTGTTACAGATTTTTTTAAAAAAGAACATTCCTGGTAATCTTTATAATAAATAAATCTCATAAATAATACTATAAAGATTTTAATTCTATTATCTCTCTATTTGGCCAGGTTTCTATGACCCAGAAAAAAGTAATACTTTTCCTTTGTTTCTCATATACCATCTTTATTTGATTTAAGATAGGGATTCTTTAAGTAAAAGATTTTGAGATAATGAAGACAAGTATTAAAATCAGGACAAAACAGTAATAAAGAAGAGGAAATGGCAAATAAGATGGTAGTCGAAGAGTACATGAACAGTTTTTGGACAGCTAGGAATATAAAGATGTGAGTAATAGTGACTGCCAAGTATAGGAAAATGATCATGGTGAACTATAGTAAGGACATTAGTTCCAAGTCTTTTGATAGGCTCTGACTATAAATGTCAATTTAAAATTCTCTGTATAAGAATGATGGTGCCAGCAGACAGGTTGATGTTTCAGCAGGCCATCGAGGTCAGAATACAACTTTTTGATTTGTCCCATTCATTTTCAATGTAAAACTTTACAATAGAGAATTTTATTATATTTCTAATCATTGATTTTCGTTCAGAATTCGGCATCAAAGGCATGTTACTCTGCATAGTAAAATGAGACAAACTGTGTATTGAATTCTTATGGTATTCTAAGCATTCATTCATTTCACAGATAATTATTAAGCATTGACTATGTACTGAGGATTCTTCCAGATGCTTGAGGTACAGTACTGAATAGCAGACAAAAATGTCTGTTCTCATATAGTTTACATTTTAGTGGTAGAAGACATAATAAATGAGTAAAATGTATTTGAGTGAAAAATTGCAGTGGAGAAAAAAACACAAAAAGGGTTCAAGGAATGAACATTGCTTACTTAAATCTTTTAAAAACTACATAGTAGATATTCTTGATTTCAAAAGTAAAAACTCCATTGCATAAAAGTTTGTCTTTGATTAAAAATGTACTTCATAACTTGGGATCAAGATTGTATTTGTAGTTAAGAGTCAAGAGTTTCAGTTAATGGAGCATTCTTATTACAAAAGACTTCAAAAAACTGCTTGGTAAATCAGAAAATTTTGGAGTTTACTCTTGCACCAATGATCTGATCATTGGTTTTGCCTCTTAATAAGTTTGCACTGGACTTGGCCAATTTACAATTTCGTCTTTGAATCTATTTTCTATTCTGTGGTTGTTAAATTGTGCATATTATGCAAATTATATCAGCAGAAAGTCAGTAAACTGCAGCTATTTTGTTTACACTCTAGCTAGGGTTCTGTAAAACAAACATGACTAGAGTTTGTGACCCTCCAAAAGCTGTCATAGCATTATGTGGACATTACTTAAGATACATGTAGGGGCCAGGGAGATAGCTCCATGGCACAAGTGCCTGCCTGGCAAGTGCAAAGTTGTGAGTTGGAACCCTAGTCCCACAAAAAAAAAAAAAAAAAAAAAAAAGATATATGTCATTAGGACAACTAAAGCAGTCTTGTCTTAATAGCAGAAGTTAGTTAAAACACAACTGTAGGGTACAGTCACATTAGAGTTTGTGCATGTTATCTAGTCAATATAATACTAGAAGTAACTTCACAAGCCCTTTTCTGGTAAAGGAATATAATCATGTAGATTAATGAGCTAGATCTGAGGATTTTGACAATAGACAATAAATACATGATTGTTAATTCATGTCAATAACTAAATATTCATCAATTCATGTAAATACTTGTTAAATATTTAGTATAGTGCCTGGCTCAGAGTAAATATTTAGGAAATGTCTCCCCTTATTTTCATTTTTTCTTCTTGACTATTTGGGCAAAGGTATTTCAGAGAATTTAACATAGTATGTGTTAAGGAAAACATTTCTGTAGATAAAAGAACACTATAAATTATAAATGAGTTTTTCGAGAAAAGAGGATGTAATAGCTATTCAAATTGCAATGTTGTATTTTCATTTTTATACTCATTAATCACAAAATTGAGCTTTTCAGGGTTAAACTACATCTTAATTTTCCTTTCAACCACTACTTCACAATCTGGTCAGTACTAGGCCTTAATAGCTAGGAGTCTGGTATATTAATTGTTGAATGGTTTTTAGTCATAGCTTTTTTCATATATCACGACTCTTTTAGGTAATAAACTGAATCTGAAAGGTTATAGTGGCACAAGTTGTATCCTTAGTTTAAGCTCAGACTAAAATGTTACACAAAGTATTCTGAATGCCATTTTCTTAAAGAAAAAAATCTAACCAAAACTTTGAAGGAAAATCCAAGAAATTGAAATAAAAGAATAGATAATTTACACTGTTCATTGTACTATTCCTATAATGTTATCACGTATGTGAAAAGGGGGAATAGCAATATTTAAAAGCAGAACAGAGAAAATAATTCACGCATTTTGTGTGTGTATGTGGCAAGCTCAGCCCACCCTGGTGGTGGGACTGTCACAGCATTGTGCCAGGGATTAAACTGAGGTCTCTCCACACTTGCCTAAGAGGCACTTTAGACTGCTGCACTATCTCGCCAGTTCTTCATGCATAATTATATGCTCTTAACGAACAGGTCATGTTTATCCCTTTACAGCAATTTTGCTGAAACTAAATTTTTAAGGTTTTATGAATAGCTCAGCTATTTACTTATATTCCTATAATGTGGGGAATATTAATGTTTCCACAAAAAAGCAAAAAATCCCACTACATGTTTTAACAGTAACCCTTCCTCACTTAGCACTAGTCCTCATTTTCCTGTTATCCTCTAATGAATAATTTACCTTTCTTGAAATGTAAAGACTTCTGTCTAGTTCTAAATCCCTTAGCCATTTATACAAAATATTTCCAAGTTTTTTTTTTTTAAATAGCCACCTGCAAAGGGTTAAATATCATGTGGGATCTAGGAAAAGGGAAGATGGTGAAGGGAAGAGGAAGTAAAAAGGATATGAAATGTGTATATGTACCATTTCCCGATGAGAAATGTATTTATATGTATCATAGACAATAAAAAAGGGACAAAGGAAAAAAATTACCCTCAGAGCACATATAAAGTGCTTTATAGTCAAATTTGATATGCCACAATATAACTTTGGAAATGAGAAATATTATATGTACATACAATTAAATATCTTGTTGTTCTTTTGTTTTTTTTTATGTATTTGGCACAGGGTCTTACTATGCAGCTCAAACTTGTAGTTATCCTCTTCTTTTCAGCCACTGTGGTGCTGCTAGTACAAGCATGCGCCACTATGCCTGGACTCAGTGACTGGCTCAGCACTTGCCCAGGGCTAGGTCCACATGGCCTGCAGTACCAGGGATTGAACCTAGTCCTTGTGCTTGCCTAAGCAGGCACTTACCCCACTGAGCTGTCTCATTTGCCCAGTGATTTATTTTTTGTTTGCTTGTTACTTTTGTTTTTCTTCTGTTTCTGAGACAGGGTCTTGCCTTACAGTCAGGCTGGCCTCAAACTCCAGTCATTCTGCCTCAGCCTCCCAAGTACTGGGATTACAGGCTTATATCCCTTCACCTGGAAATTTTCCTGTTTTAATATATTATTATTATATAGTATAATAATATTAAATAATAATATTTAATACAATTACTTAATACTATTAAATAATACTATTATATAATTAAATATTGTGGATCTTAGCTTAAAGTTCTACTCTGAGATTTTTATTTACATTACAGAAAATTTATTTTGACCTACAATACCTTAATGTGTTGAGCTTTTATCAAATTTGTTTTCTTTCTGTCAGTTTGTTGGCCAGGCACCCAAAGATAATAGCCTGTTTCATCCACAGAGTCAGTGGCAGTTCAACAGAATGATTTTTCTTTCCTCATCATTGAGAGAAAAATAATTACTAATAAAAATAAATATCAGCATCTTGACCTTGTAGAATATTAATCTTATATCAAGCAAGTTTTGTTTAAGCAAGTAAATGAACAAAAGCAAAACTTACCTTATAAACTTCAGGGTAAGGGTAGAAGGAAGTTTACCTGATTATTCTCCAAGCAACTGAAGGAAATACTACTTTTTATTTTCTGTTAACTGATCACATTATCTCCACTGCTTTAATTAAATGTCTTAGTTGTACTATCTGGAAGATCAGTGATCTGTATGATGTACCTAGGCTTGAAACAGATGAATCCAGTTTAAACCTGAGTTCTGTTGCTAAATGTAGCTATGTGATCTTAGGTATCATTCAATCAAACTCTTTGAACCAAGGATTTTCCTTTAGAAAAATGAGAATTGTAATAACTGCCTTGCACGGTAATGTTAACTACATTTTCTGTGTATCTTTTGTTACCTAGCACAGTATCTGCCTGGTAACTAGTAGCCATCAATAAGTAAAAACTCAAAATGTAAGCCCCATCCTATGATATCCTGTGACCCCACCTAACAACCTAGTGCTGGGGAATTAATTTAGCACTTCATGTTTACTAGACAAGTGCTAGTAACTATAACTCTGCTACCACAGAGTTATACCCACAATCCATCCTGCACTTTTAAGGCAGTTTTTCCAACTACAGTACAACCCTCATAGTGATCACCATCTCATTTTGCTAGCTTTTCATCTAGTGGTTTAATTATAAAATATAGTGATAATCTTTGAAATAAGACAGGTTGAACTCTTGTAATTATCTTGGGTATGTAGCTTAAAGAGAGGTGATTCCATTCTCAGAATTTTCTTGGTTAAATTTTCCTTTTAGGGTATCTGTTCATTTCCTCAACAATGGAAATGAAGGAAAAATAATTTCTCCAATTTTAGTATTCTAAAATTTAAGACAAAAGATGAAATAAAACATCATTGCTTTTTTAAAATCACAAAATAAGCATGCAAGTTATTAATTTTTTGTATTTTTATACCTGCTCCTGAGGGAAACACTCATTTTCAAGTTGTTTTTTGTTTTTGTTTTTGTTTTTGTTTTTTTGTTTGTTTGTTTGTTTTTTGTCTTTTTTGAGACAGGGCTTCATTCTGCAGCTCAGGCTGGCCTTGAGCTTACTTTCGTAGCCCAGGCTGGTCTCGAACTCACATTGATCCTCCTGCCTCAGCCTCCCAAGTGCTGGGATTACAGGCATGCGCCACCACGCCCAGCTTCTCATTTTCAATTTGAAGTTAGTCGCAAATGCCTCATTTAGTTTTTATGTAGGAAAAACATTTCAAATTGGCATGGATTAGATATCAAAACTTCTACTATGAAGTTAAATATTATTTATAAAACTGCTAATTTATATCAAGTAATCCTTGTTCATTTTTCTGAAATTGCTAGCTAGCTTTTTGCAATTAGCATTTCAGTAACATCTTTCTTTTGTAATTAACATTCAAAAGGAAAACAATAGTATTTATTCCCTTGCTTGTTATTGAATTATTTATAATTGTCTTTATTTTTTTTTCTAAAATTCTGTCTTAATCCATTAAATGAGCTGATGGGATTGCTATATTTTGCTCACCTAATTAGTGCTAAATAATATTTTTTTTTTTTTTTTTTTTTTTTTTTTTGTGGGACTGGGGTTCAAACTCACGACCTTGCACTTGCCCAGCAGGCACTTGTGCCTCGGAGCCATCTCCCCAGCTCCCCTAAATAATATTTTAAATGATAACATTTTTTCATCAATTATTCAATAATATTCAGAAATCTTTCTGGTGTGATTAGACATCCTACTGAAATCCAGATAACAGTATATGTACTCTCATGTTTATAGCAGTACAGTTTGTAATAGCTAACTCTTGGAAACAGCCCAAACCTTTATCAATACATGAATAGTTGAAGATGGGGGGTTTAGTATAATGGAGTAGTACTGTGCCACAAAGAAGGATGATCTAAAACATTCCTTAGTAAATGGATGCATCTTGAGACCATACTGATCTAAAACATTCCTTAGTAAATGGATGCATCTTGAGACCATACTGTTAAATGAAATCAGCTGGACATGTGTATAAATACCACATTGTTTCACTGGTTTGAGAAACTGAAAGTGTAGAAGAGGACCAAAATGTATGATAGGTATTGTGAAAAAGGAAAAAAATGTTCAAATGGTGAAGGGAACTAAAGAAGGGAGATAAGGAAAGGGAAAAGTTAAAAAAAAAATCTTCTGTAATGGGAAGGGGAAGAGAGATTGAGAGGAGCATAGAGGAATGAAAAAGAAGAATCAAGCTATATTATGCACAGGTAGAAATTCCATATGATGAATGTGATTATTATACATATCGAAAATGTACCAGTAAAATCTGATGGAGGGGGAAAATCTAATATAAAGCTAGTTACAGTATAGTTGCAATTAAAAGTTTTTATAAACTAATTGTATTAAGTATATTTAGAATATTCTGTAGTGATATCAAATCTCTTATTCTGTGAGTAACTGACACACTTTATAGTCTTACACCTGTGTAGTTTTTGTGCACCATATAAAAGCCAGAGGCACAGATGATGAGAATCGAGTTCATTAACTATTGGATGAATAACATGTTATTATTTCAGAAAGAATTACAAGATACATATTGGTCTTTTCAGTCTTGTTTTCCAGCCAAATAGTTTTGTTGTTAACAAAAGGATTATTTATATGCATATGCACAAAATTTTCATTTTTGTTTTGATCAAATACCATTATTTTTGTTTTTGTTTTTTCTTTGAAGAATCTTTTTAACTAAGATACATCCAGTAAAATATTGTGCATTCCAGGAAATGTTTCATAAATATGTAATATTGAAACTACTATTCTGAAATAAATGTATTTCTTTCAAAAACAGAATTACAACTTTGTATTTTGTGAAGTTATTAATAAAATTATATTTGGGAAAGGTAATTCTAATTCACAGATTAAATGAAATAAAATATAAAAGAATGTTGCATGAAACATTTTCTTTTGGAAACCTTACATTGTGAAAACTGCATATATATACATATGTGTATATATATATATACACATATATATATATGATAGCTACGTATGTAACTATACAGTTCAAGTTCAAAGACTTTCATATACATGAAGCAAAATTCACTAACAATCAAAAGCATATTTTTTACATATCCTATATTCACAAAATTTTGGGATTATGATTTCATGTTATGACATTTTGTGGTTAATAAAAAGTATGTAATATGTAATGTTCTGAAATTAAATGATGCCAAAAATTGTTTATAAAATATGATTAAATATTTATCTGTTAATTTATGTGAGAGTATGTTATCAAATTATGAAACTATATAAGGCAACTTTTAACAATATTCAGAGACCCTATTTTCAAAATCTTGTGTTTCAGCTTTATCAAATATCATTATTTTGAAAACTTAACATTTTCAAATTCTTTCAGATGGGTCACAATTCCAATAATAATTAGCTTAGCAAATTGCTTTTGTAGTTTGTAATAGTTTGTCATCCATGCAGCAAGGCCAGTAATGCACAAAAATTTAAACGGAAGAAATATCCTCTTAAAAAGTTATTTATTAAAAAAAAAAAGTTATTTATTTATTTTTAGTGTGAGACTCAAATTCAGAACCTCGCACTTACCAGGGAGGTGCTATACTCCTGAGTTACCCCTGGCCAAAAATTAAAGAGTTAAATCTACAGTAAGAAGCCTATTGTATAGATATCTACTTCCATGTTCTTGACATTTTGTGGACTATTTTTTATACTTTTGTAAATCATAGGTTTTTACTGGTGCAAAGTCATAACAGAAAAAGAATCGTAAGATAGCTTATAGGCAAGAAGATTTTTACTTACAAAAAATAATTCAGAACAAAATACATGTTCTGTTTCAATCAGGTATGAATTTCAGTACAGTTGCTGTTCGTTTGGTTTGGGTTTGAGTTTGGGTTTTTTTGAGACAATCTAGTCCAAGCTGGTATTGAACTCTCCAAGGTCTCTCTGCCTCAGCCTCCCAAGTGCTAGAATTATAGATATGTGCCACTGTGCTAGGTTCACAGTTTTGTTTTGTTTTTTTATAATGACCTGGTAAACAGGAACATGTACTCTTTAGAACTTAAGCAGATAAATGTAAATATCACAGTTAAACGGTTCCTAGAATTGAAGAGAAATATCTAAAGGACCAGAGTCAAATAAAGTTCCTAGAAATAAGGGTGTTATAAATTTGCATTGTAGCAGCTATTGCTGTTTACTCTGTATACCTAAATACTCTGTATACCAGCATGTATAACTAAATATTTTTGCAACTTTTGTTCTGATTTTCTAGGAAATAACAAAAGCAGGTTGAAATGGGGATTTCAAAAGAAAATTCCCACTTCTACATGTGATGATTCTATCTTTTAACATATAGAAGTGCACCCACTGAAATGCATGAGTTGGTCTTGCTTGCTCTTCGAGATTTTTTTCTAGCTAAGTGATTGGTTGACCTCAGTGAAACATCCTTGTTCTTTTCATGATTGCTCAAGCATGAGCAGTCACATACTGTAGTTTGAATTCCTGCTGTGTGTTGCCAGATCCTTTACTAGGTAAAATATATGGGCATATTAGTAAAATGGCTGTTGTCCTTGAGATATGTGTGCAAATTAGCATTGATATTGTGACAAATGTGACAGTAGTAAGTAAAGTATTTTAGGAACTCAGAAGAATATACCTAGTTTTATAGGTGATGAGTAGTTATCATAGAAAATCTTAATAGGAAACATGACACTTAATATAAGTATGTGTCAGACAAGGAAGAAAGGTACAAACTGAGGGTTAGAGGTCATTTCAAACAGAAAAACAGCATTCCTGAAGCACAGAAGTAGAAAGACAACATGTTATTAATAATTGTGACTGTTCTGCAGTGTATTAAGCTTCATTACTGGGTTAATAGGAAGTAGGATGAAAAATTAGAAGACAGAACATAAAAATACTTATATACTCTGTAAACAAATTGACTTCATCCTATTAATAATGAAAGGCAAATTCTTAATGTTCTAGAAAAATTGGTTACAGTGAACAGAATACTTTAGAAAAAATTGGAAGAGAATTTAGAATCCACCTGTTCGATAGTTGACAAGAATGGGAATTAAGACTGGTAATGGGGTAATTAATGAAAAAAGTAAATGATAGTCTTGAGAAAGAAATACTATGAACCTGAGAGCCACATATGCCCTGGCTTGAGGTCCTAGGTGCACAGTTGTGACATTCACCAAAGCAGAATTGACCAAGGGAGTAGCAGATAAGAAAGATGTTGGTTTTTAAGGTTTCTATATACAGAGAAAGAGAAATAAGATACCATTTTATACGGCAGGAATCAGAAAGTTTCTTATTCAGTGAAGCAATAAAGGGAAGAGCTTTCTAAATAAAAGGAAATGCAAATATAGAGCCTTCAAATGGAAGCCTTTCTTTGTCATCCTTAAGAAGCTGGAAAGCCAATATACTTTGGAAGTGAGGGAGAGAACAGAACGGTAGATGAAATCCCAGTGGGTATATGTTTATTGTCGAAGGTTTTTAGATTGTGTAAGATTGTATTCAAAATGAACCGGAAAGCCAGTAAGGGTTTGAAGGTACAGTTTAATTTGCCCTGCCATGATTTCTTAGAATATGATTGATTGATTGATTGATTGATGTTTTTGTGTGGCAGGGAACATTTTATTTTGTGTATAGTTCTATAACATCTATTTTGTGTAGAGATTTATGTAGTCATCAGTCAGGCTATAGAAATGTTTATTGAGCTGGCGAAATAGCTGAGCAGATTAAAGCACCTGCAAGCAAGTGCAGGGGCCAGGCATTCGGGACTGGGATTCAATCCCTGAGCCTGCAGTGCCAGCCCCACCCCCGGAGCCCACAGAAACAGCAGTTGAAACTGGGCATGATGGCGCACCTCTGTAATCCCAGCTCATGGGAGGCTGTAAACAGGTGGGTTACTCCAAGTCCCATCTAGTAGTGAGACCCTCAACACCCTGTAAACCCTTCCCGAAAAAAACAAATAAAAAAAATGTATATCACCAGCAACTTTTTCTTTCCCCTTTGTAGTCTTGTCTTTCCTTCTATAACCCCTTGCAACAACTAATTTGTTCTCTTAATAGTGTAACTTTGTAACTTTAAGAATTTTACATAAAGTCATGCATTATTTTACCTTTTAAGATAAACTTTTCATTCAACATAATGTGGTGCCAGCCTGATAGCAGACTGAGGTGCCTGTTTAGGCAGGGTGCAACATCCAGGCTTGATCCCCATTTTGCTGTGATGGTCCTGCCCCCAGGGCACACTGAGAAGGCGATTGAGACTGGACATGGTGGCACAAGCCTATAATTCCAGCCCTTGGGAGGCTGAAAACAGGTGGGTCACTGAGTCCTGTCTACATAGTGAGATCCTATAAACCCTGTTCTAAATATAGAAAGAAGAAATAATAATAATAATAATAATAATAATAATAATAATAATAATGTACATGAGGCCCAAATGTATGTATCATCGTTTATTCCTTATTGTTGAGAAATATTCTATTATATGTAAACACCAATTTGAAGGCTTTGGGATACTACGAAAACAAATCTTCAGTGAATATAAAAATTCTTACGTGAAAGTACATTATATAAATCCCCAGCAATGCGGTTGTTCCACTGCATTATAAATACTATATTTAACTATATAAAAATGGCCTGGCTTTGGCAAAATAGTTATAGCTTTTTACATTCCCACCAGTAGTGTATAAGAAATACAGTTTCACTACATTCTCACCAGCACTTGGTATTGTCAGTATTTTTCACTTCAGCTAATCTAACTTGTGACATTTCATTGCAGCATAATTTGCATTTTCCTAATGGCTAATGATGTTGAACATATTTTCATATACTGCTTTCATGTGGTATAGTATAGTGTTTTGCCTATATTTTAATTGGCTTGTTTTCTTCTCATGGAATTTAAAGGGTATTTTTACATATTCTAGGTCCCAAGACTTTTGTTGAATAAGTGATTTAAAAATATTTTCTCCTAGATAGGGCTTCTCTTTATAACCTCTAACCAATATTTGTAGTCAGTTGTTCCAATATTATTTGTTGAAAAGACAAGACTTTTGTGTCTCTGTCAGTGCCCATGACCATGAGATTCTTTCTAGATTCTCTAGTCTTTTCCATTGATCTGTTCCTTCATTTGTACCATACTATCTTGATTACCGTGACTATATAAAAGTCTTTAAAATGTTTCTTCAGCTTTATCTTTCAGAAATGTTTTTGCCTATTTTAGTTCCCTTGCATGTAAAACTCAGAATCGATAAAACTGTATTGCTGAGAGCTGGGTAAGAATTGCATTAAAATTGTGAGTCATTATGAAAAGAGTTTGACTTTCATTCTCTTGAGTCTTTCAGTCCATGAACATGGTATGACTCCATTTACTTAAGTCTTTGATTTCTTTCTTTAGTTTTATGTAGTTCTGTCTTACAGACTCTATGCATATTTTGTTAGATCCATACTTAGATTTTTGTTAAGTGGTTTTGTAAGTGGTTATTGTTTTTAATTTTAATTACTAATAGTTCATTATTAGTATATGTCAATATGATTTATTTCTATCACTAGATTGTTTTTGTAGTCTCCCAAAACCTTCAAATTGGTGTTTACATATGACAGAATATTTCTCACCAATAAGGAATAAATGATGCTACATACATTTGGGCCTTGCGCACATTTTTTTTTTCTTTCTGTATTTAGAACAGTATCTACAGGGTCTCATTGTATAGACAGACTCAGTGATCCCCTGTTTTCAGCCTCCCAAGTGCTGGGATTATAGGCTTGTACCACCATGTCCAGTCTCAAGGGGAAACCTTGTACCCGTGAGACATTGGTAAATTACCAATTTAGTTTTATATAGATTCTTTAGGTATCACATAGTTTTTTTGTTTGTTTGTTTGTGTTTATTTTTTTATTTTTACTAAGGATCTACAGGGTCTCACTACATAGATCAGACTCAGTAATCTGCCTGTGTTCAGCCTCCCAAGAGCTGGGATTCTGAGTGTGCATCACCACACTCAGTCTCGATGGCTATCTCAGCATACCCCAGGGATTGAACCCTGGCCACTACTTCTGCCAAGAAAATGCTTTAGTTTGTTGGGCTATCTCACTGGCCCTTCACATACAGTTAGTTTTAATTTTTCCAATCTATATAGGATTTATTTATTTTTCTTGCCTTATTGCTCTGATCAGTAGTTTCAGTTCCATGTTTTCTAGAAATGATGAGATTAATCTTATGGGGAAAACAGCTTTTCCCATTCAGTATGTGATAGCTGTAGATATTTTAGTAGGTGCTGTTTGTTGGGTTAGAAAATTTCCACCATGTTATTAGTTTTTTAAGAGTTTTTAACATGACTGGTCTTGAATTTTGTTATATACTTTTAGTATAACAAATGATATGATTATCTGGCTTTTTTAACTGATAACTTTGCTTTTTAATATTTGCTGTGTGTGGAATGTAGCTTGAGGATGGTACAAAAAAGAGGTGAACAAGAAAATATATTGGAAAGTTGTTATAATCAGATGAAAAGTGATAGTTCCACTAGGTGGCAACAGGAAGAAAATTTGCTTTTACTGTATCCTCACTTAAAGTTTATTAGTAAAATGTCAGATTTTTCTAGTACAGTAATGATTAATCTTTCAGAACATTGAATGATAACAAACATCAGGCTGTAGCACATATGTATTTAATCTTATTTGACAGGTAGATGGCTATAATAGTCATCTAAAAGTGTTTTACTAATTTTTAATCTTTATAAAATGAAGTTGCTTTATGAAAATTCCGAAGGAAAAAAAAAAAAAGTTTCACATTAGGTGCCCACACAGCATTTCTCTTGTAGATAAAACTAGCCAGAGGGATAAATCAAAAACAAAAATGGCCGGGTGTGGTGGCTCACGCCTGTAATCCCAGCACTTGGGAGGCTGAGGCAGGAGGATTGGTGCGAGTTCGAGACCAGCCTGGGCTACAAAAGTGAGCTCAAGGCCAGCCTCAACTGCATAGCGAGACCCTGTCTCAAAAAGGCAAAAAAAAAAAAAAAAAAAAAAAAAAAAAAAAAAAAAAAAAAAAAAAAAAAAAAAAAAAAAAAATGCTCAGAGTTCTGAGTCATGCTCACAAAAACAAAAATGCAGCATAGCTAGCAAGTAGATACTTAGAGCTAGAAATAATTGGTGAAAGGAAAGTAAGTCTCTCTCAGAGATGTAGTGAAAAGATGTGTCTTCTGAGTCTTCACAATAATTTACTTTATGTTGATGTTTTCTGGAAAATACTTTTAAATGACATAGTGTTTTTTCTATTACAACTAATCATTAAGTATATTTTCATATTGATAATTTATATATTGCTAACTTATTTATATCTATTGTAGGACTCAAGTCATATTATAATTGTATTATAATTTCCCTCCAAATACTCATTTTTATAGCATTCATATAATGCCTTAGCTTGTGAACTGTTACTAAGTATTTGTGGAGTAAATGAACACAGACAACCCAAGTTATAAGCTAGATTTGCTTATTTTTGAAAGTGAACTTTTGAATTCCAGAGTATGAATTATGGTTCAGCTTTTTTCCACTCAGACTTTAATGCTTTAAACAAGCATTTCACTCCTAGAGAATGTACCTGTCCATTCATGCTATCTCTGCTCAGGTAGGGTCAGTGTCTTTAGCTACTTTTTACTCGTTGCTGGGGCAAATACCCGACACTCAAAATGAAGGAAGGAAAGGTTTATTTAGCTCACAGTTAGTGGAGCTTTCAGTCCATATTCGGCTGGCCCAAGGCTGAGCAGAACAGGGCAAAGAGTATCCAGTTCATGGCAGTGGAACAGCAATAAGATGGTGTGGTAGAGGCAGCCAACCAAACAGGGCAGCAGAGAGCAACTGCTCTAGTCTGTCTCTGTCTCTTTATATTCCTATCAGGCTCTCTGCCTTAGGCTATCTGCCCTAGACCACACCCATAGTCACAGCCCTACTCAGACTAATAATCCCATCAGTACTAAAACACATAATCCGAGTGACTCATGAGTCAAGTCTCAGTCTATAGAAGTCCCCGCCCAATGACTACATGAGGCTTTGGGGGTACAACTAGACATAAACCATAACAGTCAGTGAGGCACATAATTTGCCCTTTGTTGTTTCACCCCTAATGGTAGTGGATTTCTAGAAATGCATTTGAATTTTAAAGCCCATACTTACATTGAATAAGTACTAGGCTAGGCTTATTGAGTCTGTAGTAACACGTTTCAGGACATTTTCTGTGCACATTTTAAAAGAAAGGAATCATCTGCCTTCTGTCTAGCCTTCTCTGCCTTATGCAGTTTCATCGTAGAGGCATAGGCCAAGTTTTATTTCAGTGATAATTATACTTATGAAAGCATTTCCATATATCTCTTCAGTTTGAGCATTGTAAGATAAAAATACTCTAGATCTTTTTTTTGCAGGGGGGAGGGTCTCCAGGGTGTTCAGGGTCTCAGTACTAGATTGGACTTGTAGTGATCCATCTGTTTACAGCCTCCCAAGGGCTGGGATTACCAGCACGTGCCACCATACCCAGTCTCAATTGCGGTCTCAGTGCTACCGGCATTGACATGGCAGGTTCAGAGATCGAACTCCCAGCCCCTGCACCTGCTTGCAGACACTTTAATCCACTGAGCTAATTGGCTGGTGCTAAAACACCCTGGATCTTTATACTAATACAAATTTAAAGGTATGGTATTTTGTTTTTAGACTATGGGGGGGGTGTGGGTGGAAATAAAGATGATGTTCGTCCATGGCAAATTAATAAAACTTAAAGAAAGGAATACTTTCTCTGGTATTGTTTATACCAGGTTCATAAAAGAGTTTAGTACTCTTAAGTTTTGTAGGGAGTAAAGGGAAAGAGGACTAGGTAAATAAACCTTTGTTTAGTGCAGTGGTTCTGAATCTTTCTAATGCTGTGACCCCGTAATACAGTTCCTCATGTTGCAGTGACCCCCGACCAAAAAATAATTTTGGTGGCTACTTCAAAACTGTAATTTTGCTACAGTTATGATTCAGAATGTCTTTAGGCAACACCTGTGTTTTCATCGTTCGACCCCCGCCAGGATCATGACCCACAGGTTGAGAACCACTGGTTTAGTGAGAAGCCATGCATAGTCATGTGCATCTAATACAGAATTATCTGTCTTTATGTGATTATTTGGGTTCTTAAATAAATGCATTCTAAGTCATTTGGCCCACTGCCAAGCAATAATCTATTCCCATAATTCCCTAGATAGTCCATAGTGTCAACATTTCCTAATGCAACTCAGTTCAGTGTAACTATACAAATAAATAAATAAATAAACCTCTTCCCTGTTTTGGGAAGGAGATTGATATGAGTCAGCATGCATTTTAGACAGCTGATAAGTTTGTTCCTGATATAACTTAGAAAGGCTTAAGTGTAAACTCTTTAATAGGTTATTTTATAATATGATTTTCCAGGTAACAGTTAAACAAGAATAAGGTGGTGTAGAGAGAGAAGAAAGAGAATAAATGCAGAACATTTTTTTGCAGGAATGGTCAATAAAATTATGCCATTGGTTATATGGGAAAGGAAAACACATTGGAGACCTGACTTTGATCTTTAGCTTCACACTCATGTGATTTATAGTTAACAGAAATACATTAGTGAGTAGGAGGCAGTGAGTTAAATTTTGGACAAGGTATGTTTAGGTTGGTAACAGGTATTGTTAGGTGATTAGTTTACTTGTTCCAGTCCCACCTTTTCTTTCTCCATTACTCTGAATTCCGTTCCTATTAGTCTTTAAGAGCTGTCTTTTAGGAAAAAGTTCTTTCTTTCAAGTCATAATAAACAGATTTCAAGGTGTATAGAACAATTCCTTTTTTCATACCACATTTACATACTCTTTCGTTCTACTCTTAAAGCTACTTAATAAATATATTGTCAGTATCACCACCCTACACCACCTTGAGGAAACTGGTAGATAATTTATTTTAGTCTTTATATGAAATAAATGAGGCAACTGGCAGAGTTGTTTCAAGAAAAATAAAACATTAGGAAGTAGTTGTGATTCTATTATTAATCATTGAGTATCAGGTTAAAAAATAAAAGTGTTTCCAGAAGACTATTGAAACTTCCCTGAAACCTGCTTTTTATATGGAAAAATTAAGATATCTGTATTATATAGAGATACAGATATTTATAGCTCCAAATGTATTTAATAATTTCTTTTATATTTTGTTGCCTTTTGGAATGGGGAACCTCACACATAGTACAGCCCAAGTTTTCATAATAAGCCATTTCTTGAAAGATAGAAACAGCTTTTAGTTTCAGAGTTTCAGAATAAATGAAAAACACTAGGTTCTAGACCAATACCTGGCACTAAGTTACTGTGAGAGTTGAATCCATGAATTGTAGAGCTCTACCTGGCATGTAAATGTTTAGCAGATTTTTGGAGTGAAGTACTGCTGATTTATGCCTGCTTTCATTTTTTCCTTAATTTCTCTTATTTTTTTCTCTTAGACAAAATACCTCATGCCCAAAATTAAGGAAAGAGATAATTATTTAGCTCAGAGTTTATAAGCATTTCAGTCCATAATCAGCTGGCTGCAAGGCAGGGTGGCATGATACAGGGCCAACACTCAAGGCAGAAGACAGCAAAAATTCCTTCCATACATTGTATGGAAGCTACCCATCCTAGGATGGATACAGCGCTCAGACCATCTCTGTACCTTCCTCTTGCACAGACTCAGGATGTTTACAAAGTGAGGACCTAGGCTCTTCTTTGTGGAGTAGCTTAAACTTCTACACTTCACAAGTACACACAGTCAACTGTAACAGTTTATTACTTATAATTGATTTCTGTCCGGTAAATGCCTTGCTAATAAATAAATATGGTACCTACGTTCTCCTAAAGGTAAACCATAAGCTTAATTTATAATGTACATTTTAGCCATTTAGTGCAATTTTGGGCCTTCTCAATATATTTTTTGGTAGTCAAGCTGCCAAACAACTGCAACACTTGATTTCTTGCAACATGCAACACTTGATTTCTTGAGAGTATTTTACTTATGAAGTATGGTTTACCTACGTATGTGATATATAGATAATGACCTATATTTAAGCATACATCCTATGTCCCCAGAGATTGTATAACTTTGTTTTTTGTTTTTTTTTTTTGTGTGTGTGTGTGGGACCAGGGTTCGAACTCACGACCTTGCACTTGCCCAGCAGGCACTTGTACCTCGGAGCTATCTCCCCAGCCCCTATAGATTGTATAACTTTGAAGGGACACAGAAGTGGAACTCTTAAGAGTGTAACTAAATGTCAAATCATAAACTGTTGAACCTTAAGAGCGTTATTAGTGTTCTATAAGCAGCACCTGTACATGCTGAAGTAGTAGAAAAAGCATTTAAGAAAGAGCTGAAAGTGGAGTTGGTTTTGAAGAGGCAATTACAATTTTAGTAAGCATCAAAGTGTAGAAATGACATTCTAAGCATGGCAGTAGGTACTAATAGGAAGAGTTTGAACATGTTCAAACAAACCTGACTTGATTTTGCAGGGACTGGTGGGAAATACAAGTAGAGGAATTTTAGTATAGGCTGAATGGCCCTGAAGAAATCAGATGAGGGGCCTGGAAGGATGGCTCAGTGGTCTAAAGCACCTGCTTGGGAAAGCTTGGGCAGCTGCAGGGACCGCGGTTCGATCCCCAGCACCACATGCTGCGCCAGCCCTGCCCTCAGGGCAGGTCGAACCAGCCATAAAAATGAGTGAATAAACAAACAAAGGTTCTGAAACGAGAAAAAAATAAATAAAATTTAAAAAAAAAAAAAAGAAATCAGATGAAAGAATTTAGAGGGGTTTCCATTGGATAAGAAGTTATTCTTATTACTTTGTAATTGATTTAGCATAATGATTTTAAGCAGCATGCTATAGTATTAACAATGCCTATTTCTACCACTACTAATAAAAATGTAGATAATTTTCATATTACTTTATAATCATATTTTTAGATGTGCTTTATATATTGCTGCCTCAGAATTATGGTTGTATTTAGACTCCTGCTAAATTTTGTGTTATATTTTAATAGGTAAAAATATATCACATAACTTTTGGTATCATTGCGGGGCTTTGGGTAATTATATTTTATTTCATACATTTAAAATCATTTTTTAAATAATTTCAGTAAAATTGTCTTTTTTATAATCCTAGGTATTTTTTTTTTAATCCTAGGTATTTTTTAATGCCTTCAAAACCTTATAAAAGGAAATCTCTAGCTTTCTAGAAACTGCCAAAGGATTCTATGACCCATTATCTAGTAGCAACAAACAGAAGACATTGACAAACCACAGGGAGGGTTTTTAATGCTAATCAGGAAAGAAATCTTACAAATTTTACTTGTTTTGTTTCAATTACAGGTTAAATGCAGTTTAATGTATGAAATTGTGTGTGTGTGTGTGTGTGTGTGTGTGTGTGTGTGTGTGTGTGTATTATGACTGGTTCTGCCCTGAGGGTGGCACTGACACAGCATGTGGTGCTGGGGATTGGACTGTGGTCTCTGTGGTTGCCTAAGCTTACCTAAGCAGGCACTTTAGACTGCTGAGCCATCTCACTGGCCCAAATGTATGATATTTTAAAGCTTTATAAGGCTCTTAGAAGTGAGGAGAAATGCTCTACAGCTTAAAATTGTGTATAAATTGAAGTTTGAAGATGATTGAAATCATCTATAATTCCATGATCACTGTTCTAACCTTCTTATATATCTGTTTTAGTTAGTTGTTTTATTTATATAATTGAATTATTTAAGTAGCTAGATAGAAACATTTTTCAACCTGCTATACTGTAATTAATAGGTCAGTGTGAAGACCTCAGTGTCAGGGAGGTAGGCCAAGAGTTTGATCATTTAGATTTTGTATGTCAAAGTGAGCTAACAGTAGGGTTAGAGTAGAAATTCAAAACAATACATGGAAAGAAAAAGTATAGACCTTGGTAATGCTCAGTCTGAAATACCTGGAGCTTTGTAAGTATCAAGAGGAAAGGTAAAAATGGAATAACTAAATGATCATGAAAGAATATTGTACAGATCTGCAATGCCTTATCTAAAAGCATGAGGCTTATTTTGGAATTTCAAAATTTTTATGTTTTGTAAAATGTTGTTCTATCTTGTGTATTGTATAACCAATCAAGATCTGAGAAAACACCCTACACTTAAACACTAATATTTTCAGTGAAATATGAAATATTTACAATAAGTGGGCTAATCTGAGCCTATAACTAGTCTTATATCAGTCAGTTCAAGTCAGAATTTTAGAACTACAGAATGATTTACTGACTGTACTATCTAGGAAGGAGAACCTTTAGGAGTTCTATTTCAAAAAATATTGATTGTAGGCCGGGCGTGGTGGCGCATGCCTGTAATCCCAGCACTTGGGAGGCTGAGGCAGGAGGATCGATGCGAGTTCGAGACCAGCCTGGGCTACAAAAGTGAGCTCAAGGCCAGCCTCAACTGCATAGCGAGACCCTGTCTCCAAAAGACAAAAAAAAAAAAAAAAAGAAAAAGAAAAATATTGATTGTAAAATGGGTGCAATTTAAAGAGAAAGAGTAGAAGAGTTGAGGTTGCTTTGTATTCAGACTAGAAAGAAACTTGCTTCTGACAAAAGTGAGAAGCTAGTGTGGAAGAGTTTGAGCATGTGTAAGCACAATGTATAAACATGTTTTTGATTCACAGATGTTCCCTTTTATTCTCATATATTCTGTGTCATGGTTATATCAGCTTGATCGCTTAGATTTGAAATACAGATTTTCTAAATAAAAATTTAAAAGGCCAGTGAGATGGTTCAGTGGTCTAAAGTGCCTGCTTAGGAAAGCTTAGGCAACCGCAGGGACCATGGTTCGATCCCCAGCACCATGTGCTGCACCAGCCCCACCCCCAGGGCAGGCTGAGCCGGCCATTAAAAATAAATAAATAAATAAATAAAATACAAATTTTAATCTTAAAAGGAGTGCTTCATTATTAGTAACCTATAAGGAGCCCAAAGGACTTAGTAAAATCTTTGTTAATGCATTGGGAAAAGCAGTTTTCCTAATTAGGCGGGAGCTATGATCCTACTCACTGGAATGAAACCTGGAAAAGAGACTGTAAGGACTACAATGAGATACTTGGCAATTACCAAATTTCTGTATGGTCAAATCATTACTGTAGCCATATTTACAACAGTATGAATAGACTTAGAAATAGTCGTTGTTGAGCAACAGTGGTCACTGATAGCCAGGCGCTATTATCAATGCTGTAGCATTGCCCGTGCTTTTTTTACCAGGTGGAGCTAGATTGGTTCAAGACATTGACTCAGGTGGAAAGCATAGTGGTATGATTTTTTTCTGTTCCAAAATCTGCAGTGAAGACCACACATAAATATGTGGTTAAGTAATTCTAACTTTATTGATGTTCTCTATATTTTAAAACATTTTGATAACTAGGCCTACATATTGCTATTGTCATATAACTAAAATGGAGCAGGGGGAGGGGGAAGAGACTTGACAGTTAGCTCAGTTGTTTAAGCTCCTACATGGGCAAACCCAGACCCATGCAGGGGACCACAGTTGGATCCCCACATTTTCATGACACACCAGACCCACCCTGAAGGGAGCCTGAGCCAGCCAAAAAAAACACCTTTTTAACCTCAGGGCCTGCCAAATAGCTCAGCAGATTAAAATGCAGTTCAATCCTTAGGCCTGCCATACCAGCCCCTTCCCTGGGATGTGCTGAGAGGGCAATTGAGACTGGGCATGGTGGCATGCACTTGTAATCCCAGCTCTTGGGAGGCTGTAAACAGGCAGATCACTTGAGTCTGATCTAGTAATGAGACCCTGAACACCCTATAGACCCTTCCCAAAAAAAAAAAAAAAAAAAAAAAAGTATTCAAAATAGAGGCAAATCTTAAAAGTAAAACAAAATTTAAAAATTACTCTTAAAATGTTCTGTTTGCTATATTTAAATATACAAATGTGATTGATAATGAATTTTGTCTTTAAATTAAGATTTTATTCAGATTCTGTTGACTTGTGTGACTGTTGACTTTTGTTTTTTATATAAAAAGTGTTAGATTATCTAGTGATCTTTTCATCATCAAATTCTGTGATTGAATGTTTTATCAGGTAGACAGAACACTTAAACTGTAGCTTAAAAGAGACTCTCCTTAAATTATGCTTTGAGTGTAGATGAAATGCCAGAGTTTTCAAGAAAAGTGGAGGATCAGTGTCAATAATTTTCACTTCTATCCATCCTTTTACAAATCTTAAGTCTAGAGCTAAGGATTCTAGGAAACTAACAGACTGCACAGTGTTGACCAGAAAAAGGAATTTTCAAGAGGCAAGTTACCAGTTTATGTCTCTGAGGACAATAAGAAAGAACCCTGGACCTGGAATTAGAAAACTACACACAGCTTCCTGGCTTTTACTCTACTGCTTCGTAAAGTTTTGGTAGTAACGTTTCTTAATCATCTGAACCTTGGAAAATCAGAATAATAGCTACTTAGTCTTCCACAGTGGTTTCATGACGATTTGAATAGAGATGTTATTAAGAGGAAGACCTTGAAGGCAGTTTCAAACAAAGTTGGGGTCATGGTCTAAATACTGAGTTAGAGATGTTTGGCAAGACAGGAGTGGTAAGAGAGAGGTAAGCTACCTTGTTTATTCTTTACATCACCATTACAGTTTCTTCCATGCTGCTAGTTTCCTACTAGATACTAGATCAGTATATACAGAGCAGGACCTACCTACCACAAGCTTTTTTTGTGTTTTTTTGTTTGTTTGTTTGTTTTTTATTTTGTTGATACAGAGTCTTAGTATATAGTTTAGGCTGGCCTAGAACTCACAGCAATCCTCCTGCCTCAGCCTCCCAAGTGCTAGGATTACAGACCCACACTACCATGCCTGTCTACAACAGCAATTTTAATAAATAACTTCGTGAATAAATACTTGTGAAATTACTAGAAGATTAACTGATGAAGAAAAACTTTTTGATAGGAATGCACAAGTGGTTGTGTATTTAGGAAGAATAAAATATACATATTCATAGGTTGAAGGGAAAAACTGGAATGGTGTTGGTTTTCTTAAGGAAATGTTGAAGAGTAGGGTCTGGAGCCACTGATGAAAATGTCAGTCTTATTGGTAAAAGAGCCTTCCCTGGGGAAAAAGAAGAAGAAGAAGAGGAGGAGGAAGAAAGAAGAAGGTGGTGGTGGCCAACAACATAACAGAATGGGATAAAACTACAGGTGAATTCAACACAGAAGTTGTTGCAAACACTGCTAATAAAATATCAAATAGAATCTAGGAGGGATCCTGTTACATTAACAGAATAATCCTATGACCAAGTGGGATTCATTCTAGCAATGTAGAGATAACATATCTTAATATCTTAATTCATATTAGATAGTGGGAGGGAGGTAGGGCTTGCTTAAGGGAAACCAAAAGTGGGAAAAGGAGGATTTCAACATTTATTTCTACCAAGAGTTCTTAGAAGAACTCTTCCAAAGATTTTATTATCTCAGACCAGAAGCCAAAATTTTCTTCGTAGAAATGGTAAAATACTAAAATTTCTAATTTTAATGTTTAGTAACATGTTAAATTCCTATTAAAAAGTCATTTAACAAAAAAGTTGGCCAAATACATAGGAGTGTATTTTTCTTGTTTTTCAGATTATTTATCTTCTTTTCACCTAGCTCAGGCTGGCCTGGAACTCATTATGTACCCAAGCTGTCCTTAAATTCACAACAATCCTGCCTCAACCTTGCAAGGCTTGTGAGATAACAGGCTTGTGCTCCCACACCAGGCCTTTTTAGTATATGTTTGTGACAGTGATACATTGAGCTTGTTTGATAAATATATATAAAGTACCTTTACCATTTTTATTCCCCTGGCTCACTTCCTGCCCTCTCCTCTCTCCTCCCCAGATCCCATCCTTATCTCTCTAGAATCTACCTCTTTTATTTTGCTCATTCACTTTTTTATACTTTGGGTCTTTCATATTAGACGAACCATGTAATTTTGAAGCCTTTGTGACTAATGTGTTCCATTTAATAACGTACTGTGGCTTTAAGATCCGTCCATTTTCCTACAAATGACTCAAACATTCTGTGTGGCTGAGTAGTACTCCATTGTGTTTATATACCTCATTATCCATTCATTTGTTGATGGGAATATAGGCTGCTTCCGTGATCTTAGCTGTTGTGAGCTGTGCTGCTACAAATACGGGGATATGTATGCCATTGTAATATGACAACTCCAGCTCTTTCGGAAGAGGTATAACTTTTGTGAAATCTTCATGCTGTTTTCTAAAGTGATCATACTGGTTTACAGCCCCAACAATAATATATTAGGGGACTGGGGTGATAGCTCCATGGCACAAGTGCCTGCCTGGCAAGTGCAAGGTCGTGAGTTCAAACCCCAGTCCCCCCCCCCAAAAAAAAGTCCTATAATAATGTATTAGGGTTTTATTGTATAACACTGTCTTGGAAATGCTAACCAATATAATTAAATCAAAAAATGGATGATTTTTTATATAATGATTTTTTGAAAAAGAGGTAAATTTATTATTTGTATATAGATGACACTGTATATCTGGAAAAGCCAGACTGTTACTATAAATAGTGAAACTTCAGTATCATGGCTAGCCATAAAGTTAAAATAGGTAATAATGGTTTCTCTAAAGTGTTTTGTTCTTTGCTTTCTGAATAATACAACAATTTAACCATATCTCTTCACTTGGAATGAGAAGAATTTTGAAATAGAGTTGTGGTGTGATTATATTTAGGAAGCAAGTTTTTAAAAAATCCTTGTAGCTTGTGATACCTGCTGTATTACTTGGTGATATCAGAGGATGTGTAATATGACCTTTGAGCCATATTTGGTAAATAATAATTTTGTATGAAACCCACTGTTTTATCAATATGATGATAATTACAGGGAGCTGGGGAGATAGCTCCGAGGCACAAGTGCCTGCTGGGCAAGTGCAAGATCGTGAGTTTGAACCCCGGTCCCACCAAAAAAAAAAAGATGATAATTACTGCCTCTATATAAGGCTTTTCCTTGCTATTAAGGCATTTCCTGATAACTACATTATATCATGTATTGATTGCATCTGTCTTGTAGTATTTATATGTCAACAAGAACAGTGTTGAAGCAAGTATTTTCTTTTTTTTTTTGTCTTTTTGAGACAGGGTCTTGCTATGCAGTTGAGGCTGGCCTTGAG